>NW_027019762.1:8664601-8692387 GCF_013076305.1 Rhopilema esculentum | reverse complement strand
GATACGTCGTTTACCTGATTAAAGCAAACTGAATCCTCTGAACAGTCTGGTGTGATCTCCTTTTGTAAAGAAGCTTCAATAATAAGATAAAACAGACATGTACATTTTAATAGATCAATACACAAGGGCATATTATTATCTGGATATCTCTATAATTAGAGAATTAAGAGCATGGCATTGTATGCATTTGACCACGTCAAACTTTGTTTATATCGCGCAAAATAAACAGATTATTACAACGGCTTAAAAATACTCTTAGGAAGAGCTCTGATTCTTCAAACTACTACGTATCTGCGGTTTTTACTATAAGCTTTATGCTCTCTTTGTTGTGAATAGCAAATTTCATGTTGTCTTAACATCTGCGTCAACAACGATTTAAATGAACATTAAACGTGTCAATTTTGAAGTGCAAGTCGATAGGCCAAAAGCCGTTTTCTTGATATCCATGCATCAAACATAGTTAGGGAGCAAAACTAACAATTTTAGATGCTCATGTTGTCAAAGCAATTATTTTCAAGACTAGTATTAGATGCCTTTAAAATTAGAAGTCTCAGTTGAGTTTTTGGCCTCTTGCATTCAATGTGTTCATAAAATGGCTATATGATCTCAAGGTAAGGCTGCATTTGATGGTGGCCAGTTGCAATTATACTTCTTGTATCATACATCTAAGATGAATATACTGTAGATGATTTTTGCTGGCTTTCCTTCAGTAACATTGACTAAAGATTCATTGCGAGTTGTTTCGCTATACTGGGATACGTGAATTATTCCCAGATTACATCTCACATAACATTTCAAGTTTTAAATAAATATTATTCTTAATCTCGATTTTCTTGCGATTATTGTTCGTTCTAATAATCCATCGAAATATATGTGTTTTAGCTTGAATGCATATAACAAGGATAATCTATTTGGTTTGTGAAATGCCTGATCAATAATCGTTTTTCATAATCACTTGGCGGAGATCCTGAAAGCTATTGGCTCAACAGATTCTACATTTCTACCCAACTCTTAGTAATTTTGAGGCTCTGCTTCTTTCCCTTAACAAGTGAATATGGTTAGTCGCGTATTCGATATCAACGTTGGGGGAATGCCCTGTCAGCTTGACCGTTAGGGGGCGCATCGTCCTGAGCGGCGGCACTGTGTGGGTGGCAGTGTGATAGCATGTGTGGTGGCAGTTGTTGGTGGCTGGCATTGGTTTGGTGGGTGGCATTGTGTGGTGGCATTGTGTGGCATTGTGTGGTGGCATTGTGTGGTGGCATTTTGTGGTGGCATTGTGTGGTGGTATTGTGTGGTGGCATTGTGTGGTGGCATTGTGTGGTGGCATTGTGTGGTGGCATTGTGTGGTGGCATTGTGTGGTGGCATTGTGTGGTGGCATTGTGTGGTGGCATTGTGTGGTGGCATTGTGTGGTGGCATTGTGTGATGGCATTGTGTGGTGGCATTGTGTGGTGGCATTGTGTGGTGGCATTGTGTGGTGGCATTGTGTGGTGGCATTGTGTGGTGGCATTGTGTGGTGGCATTGTGTGGTGGCATTTTGTGATGGCATTGTGTGGTGGCATTGTGTGGTGGCAATTGGTGTGATGGCATTGTGTGGCTGGCATTGTGTGATGGATTGTGTTGGTGGCATTGTGTGGGGCATGCTGGTGGTGGCATTGTTGTGGTGGCATGTGTGGTGGATTGTGTGATGGCATTTGGTGTGGTGGCATTGTGTGGTGGCATTTGTGTGGTGGCATTGTGTGTGGATTGTTGGTGGCATTGTGGTGGGTGGCATTGTTTGGTGGCAATTTTGTGATGGCATTGTGTGGTGGTCATTTGGTGTGGTGGCAATTGTTGTGGATGGCATTGTGTGGCTGGCATTGTCGTGATGCATTGTGTGGTGGCATTGTGTGGTGGCATTCGTGTGTGGCAATCGTGTGGTGGCATTGTGTGAATGGCAATTGTGTGGTGGCATGTGTGCGGTGGCATTGGCTGGTGGTGGCATCGTGTGGTTGGCCATTGTGTGGATGGCATTGTGTGGTGGCATTGTGTGGTGGCATTGTGTGGTGGATTGTGTGGTGCATTGTGTGGTGGCATTGTGTGATGGCATTGTGTGGTGGCATTGTGTGGTGGCATTGTGTGGTGGCATTGTGTGGTGGCATTGTGTGATGGCATTGTGTGGTGGCATTGTGTGGTGGCATTGTGTGGTGGCATTGCGTGGTGGCATTGTGTGATGGCATTTTGTGGTGGCATTGTGTGATGGCATTGTGTGGTGGCATTGTGTAGTGGCATTGTGTGGTGGCATTGTGTGGTGGCATTGTGTGGTAGCATTGTGTGGTGGCATTGTGTGGTGGCATTGTATGGTGGCATTGTGTGGTGGCATTGTGTGGTGGCCAGTCCCTTTCCACGCCACTTCTACGTCCCAGGTACGTTTCAACTAGGTACTCATTTTCAGGTTAATGAAATCAGGGCCATCCGCGAGCCGGGATCGAACCTGGAGCGTTGGCATGGCGGTCAAGTGCCTTAGCCACTCGGCTACTCGGCTTCTTGCATTACCAGTTGAGCTTACAGCTACTGAGCCATGAATATTTTAAAACTTTATGGCCTCGCTTTAAAAGTATGAACTAAGTAGGTTTTTTTACCAGAGGTGATTGATTCTTTGGTTAAGTATAAATGCGTTGGTATTGAAAACACTTGATATAAAAGGATATCATTTGGCATTTGGCATTTGGCATAAAATCTTGGTTTGACATAACTATCAGCATTATCACAAACTTTCAATTAATTCAAGATATGGAATGACATCCAAAAATTTGATATTATTTTGCCAGTGTTGGGGTGATTTTTCCAAACGATTTTTTATTCAACTGTGTACTAAGGCAGACGCAATAACTGTTCACAGAGGTGTGCCAGGTCTGCGCCTGTTCAATGAAGAATTTATTAAAGAGAGTCTGTCACAAGAATTTCGTGCAAGTAGAAAACCATTCTGAAATCGTTTGATCGGACTACCTTTTAATAGAGCTACTTCATAAAAAACACAAAGTATTTAAATCTACATTTCAAGAGAGCTTTGAGAGGAGGATGTTTGTCTTCCAAAAACCACCGTTTACAAGGTACAACTATAATAATCTGCTTTTTATGCATAAGAACATTTTGTTGAATTTTATTACTGTCTATTTCTTTTAGATAGAAACGAGAACAAATCTGCAGGTAGAAAAAGATTTAAAGCAATGAAAATGCCAGTCAATATTCACCATAGTAAGTAACAATAGTACGAAATGCTTAAGCAAATAACAAAATAGATTCTACATTTAATTTGATTATATCGATATTTTAAATCCTTTGGCAAGCCCATACTTAATGCGAAAGAATGATCACCAATTCACATAACCAAACGGCTTCTTAAGTGAAAAGCCTTCTGCCATCAGTTGTGTCTGCTGTTCTGATAATAAAGTATCATTTGTCTTTGGATGGTTTGTTTAGGAAAACGTTATCCCGGGTGTTTTCTAGAGAGGTACGCCTTTTCGTTTGCTAATAATGACATTTCCCGATTGCAGCAACAATAATTAAAAAAAGTCAGCTTATAATCAGCTGGCTTCAATTGCTAATTATGTGTCATTCATTCGGGAATAGTTTGAGTTTCAACTGCCCATTTTATTAAGTCTGACGATTGTTAGTTTGCTCTTAAACTGCGGGTCAGAAAAATATCCATGCTAGCCATTAGTGTCTCTAAAAATTGTGTGTCTCTAAATATAACATAATTGACATCAATTGTTCATTATCAAAAATATTTGTCTGAATAATATTTGTTGGTGATGTTTACGAACGAAAAGTTTTGAAATCGACAGGTTGCTTGATAAAGTACGATAATAGGGCTATTTATGCCTGGCTTTTATTCCATTTCTTTTCTATTTTTTGATCATCAAATTATCTATATGTTCTCCCATTTAGTATCCACATTTTTAACTTTTTTCTTGCAATTAGATCCATTTGAGAGTCTGGCTATGAAAATCTTACATGCCATCAACATTGGTCCGAATTCGTCAAATTTTAGTATTCATCAACATTTTAGATTGAGAGCAGTGTTTGGGTGGACAGGCAGAACGTATCAGAGGAGTTATCCAGTCTCAGGACACAAGGTAAGTGGCGCACTCAAACAAAATATCTAGTCAGTTTTAATTATAACTGCTTTTTGCACTTTTTTGTGTGGGGCGGCGTTGCGTGGAACGAAATTCCCAAATGGAGCGAAACAGAATCCTTGCAGGAGATCTATTGGCTTGAGTCGTCAGTAGGAGACGTGCGTACAAGAAAATGCAAAACTGGGATGTAGAGTCTTAAGGCCTAGCCATAGAATTGAAGCCGAGGACATGCCGTTCTGCATGCTGATGTACGTAAATTACAAGCTACTTTAAGACTAAAAAATTGCAGAAACCAATAGAAGAAAGTAAACCACCAAAATACGGAAAACAGATCTCTGTCTTCCCATATCACAGCCATGGGTCATGCAATTAATTTCTCATACACCTTAGCTGGAAATCCTATCGTTTTGTCTGAAAATCCTTGGAAATCTTTTTTTGAAGTAATCTCGTACGCTCTTTGCAAGAGTGGGTTACCCCTTAGGCACAGCAAAACGCCATCATGTAACATTAGCTCAAGATGGCGTGAAGCGCTTTCCGGTGTTTCTCGTCGATTTTTGACACATCCTTGCAGTGTTTATTGACACAATTATCTTTCTGTTCAATTCAGCTTCCCATTTTAAAATTCCGATTCAAAAAAATTATTGAAACTTTAAAAGAATAATCAAATGTAAAACATAAAACTTTACTGATAATATCAATCCTTTCTTAATTCATGATCAACTCTGTCCGTTCTGAAAATCGATAATATTGCTCTCCGACATTTTCTGTTACCTTGTATTATTATAAACGAGTTCAGGAATGTCTGAGCGAAAACAATCAAAGTTAGCCATTCATAAAGTATGTTTAAAGTCACTCCTGGCTCTGATTGTAGCTGGAACTTAAAGTACGTCCAAGCAATAGTTGTCATGTTGGGTGGAAGATAACAGGCTAAAATTGCTGCTATTACCAAACGAATCGTTCTAACAGCACTGAGCTTTTCATTCGGGACACTATTCCTGCCACTTTTTGCTTGATTACCAATTTGCAGTCGTAGTACTGTTGTTCTCTGATGAAGTTCAACGATTTTGAGTGTCTTTGTATTCAATATAAGCAACCATGAAGTTAAAAGCACGTTTAAAACTACCATTACAACAAGAAAGTAGAACGAGAGGAAAGTTGCGTGTAATATTCCAATGAAAAAACCAAGTATTATAAAAACTGATGCTAACACTGCCTTTTTGTAAGTATTCGCGAAAGAAATATACCTTACTCCTATTTTTACGTGAAAATATCGGTCGACAGAGATGCAAATAACCATTAAAAACGATGTGTATCCAAGAAATATCGTTGCAAATTGAATACATTTTAACTCAAAGCAACTTCTCTGTTTTTCAATGATCCAATGTGTTCCCAATGCAGGGAGTACAAAAATTCCAGTGCACAAATCGCATACGGTCATTATGAAGACGAGTTGGTTCGAGAATGTTCGAAGCTGTATTGATTTGCACAGTGCGAATATCAAAAGACCGTTCGAAATTATGTTCACAAGTGCAAATAGAATCGCAAAGCAACCAACTAGAGTTCTGTTAAGATTTCCATGATTGTTGGTGATTAATGACATACATAAGGACGCAGTACCATTTTCACCAACCATGTTCGTCAAAGCACTTCCCTTGTACGTATTGAACAAATCAATGCTTTTTTTCAATTTCTTTGCTGCAATTGCCCAATTAGTCCTTTTTACGTTTATTTTTGCCAAAAGTAAACACATTCTGTCCGATTTCAATTAAAATTGCCAGATTAATATTTTTCCATTTCCTTATGTCCTATATCAACACGTGAAATGTTGAGCTTTCTCTAGCTTTCTAGAAGCTTTTTGCAAACAGTGTCTTTTCTTGATACAAAGATATCATATTGTTGAGACCAAAGGGCTAAATTCAACTCTCTTTGTTTGCACTCAACATGCAGCAATAAGAAGAATCTGTTTAGAAATCTTTGGACATTGCAAACCGTATTTTATCATTTTTATGACAATTAGCAAATTTCCATATTTGAATCAACAAAAACCATTTTACGGGATTTGGTGGCAAAACATTTGCTGTTTAATAAGCAGACACCGCCAATTAATCGTTTCAACATACAACCATGCATTCCTTTTAAGTATTGCACATTCACGCAACCGTTTTCAATTTTTCTCAATTCAAGTCAGTGCGATTCTTCAACTCCACACTGTGATGTTAGAAATATCGAAAACTCCTTCTTCGCAAAAAATTAAAGTCTCCGTTACTGTTAATAAATGAAACTCAAGTTATCATATCTTTAGACTGTGTATTCTCTTCAAGTAATCATGACAAGGCTAACCGCAGCTATTATTTCATTTTGGTGAAAACTGTCAGATTCCTTATCGATGTTGCAATCAATTTCGTTGATCAACGTTTAGTACAGTATTCTCTCCAATTGGGGGACACCGTCGGGGCCAGAACCAGGTGTCCGCTAATTGAAAGTATCCGCCTTTTGGAAATTCTTGCGATACAAGTCCCGAAGTTGAAAATAGACCCAGTTTTGTATTTGAAAAGTTTAATCAGTGGTGGTGCTGGGGGATGGCTACGGGGGCAGCCTCTCAGTCGAAAACACTTAGATCCCCTTCCCCCAATCGGAGGAAATTTTAGGTTATTGTAGGAACAAATTTGACAAAATAACCTACAAAAATTGCATATTTTAGTCATTTTAGCCCCCCTGTCGTAAGCTTCAACCCCTCAGTCGGAAGATTTCTGGCTCCACCTCAGGGTGTAGCCTGGGTAATTAGTGACTTCCGGGTCGAACATAGACACTAAAACAAGAGAAGAATATCCAAATTGAGCGTAACACAACACTTCTATGGACAAGAAAAGTTAGTAAACTGGGCTGTAATGAAGCTTGAAACTGTAAAAAACCAACTAGATTATCAAGTGTCAAAGTGTTTGAAATAAAAATTTGAACAAATATTCATATGTCTCATTTTTTTGTTCGCTGGCTCCTAAATTTTGTGTACTGTCCGCTAATTGCAAAGAAAAAAAGCCAAATTGACTATTTTGTGCAAACAATATTGTCCGTTATTTAGAGTGTCCACTAATTAAGTGTCCGCTTTTTAGAAAGTTTTTTATGAGACTTTGACCAGAAAACGACTGGGGAAAACATTTTCCGCTAATCAGAGGTGTCCACCTTTTAGAGTGTCCGTTAATTGGACAGAATACTGTACTCCAGATTATAAATGCTTTGGGAAGTTTCAATACACAATGTTACTGAAGAGTTTACTTATCACGAGATACCTAACTTGCCAACCACGCCCTTTGTTTTTTCTACTTGTATGAGCGACGCCATTTTCCCACAAAGATACTAGAAGGAAATTTCATGTTTCTTGAAATTGCAAATAATGTCTCAACTAGAGCAACTTGTTATAGTCATACAAGAGGTCATTAAACTTTTAAAAGTTCATTCTAAATATCAACATATTCGTAGCTTCGTTACTTTGTAACTAAATAGCAAAAACAATAAACTGATTGTTGAATGTTTTGTTTATTATATTTTTTTCCTGTGATCGTTTTGCAACATAGATTCTTTTTTTTTCTTCGGTGAGAACAAATTTGGAAAACACTCTTGCTTAGTAGAATTTGACAGAAAATTCTGCTGGTTTATAAACAAACGAAATCAAATATATAATCAGCAAGCAGTTTTGATTTCATCATCTACTGGTTAATTGGTTATTGAGAACTGGTTAAGAAATTAAATTTTGAAATTTGTGAAAAATGCATAACGTTTGCCGTATAACGGGTGCAAATAGTTTTATGGATGCACACTGTTACTTGTTATCATATCATTGCACAAAACGGTTCTAGCACTGCATAATGTGGAATAAATCATAGCATCTTTTAAATTGTTTTTCATGTATTTTCCTTCGAGTGCTGAAATTTCTAAATTTTTTCTAACTATCCAGTACTCACTTATTAGATTATTTTATTAAAAAATGAGTGCATGCAACTATATTTTTTTTCTGTTGCACACGGAGGTAGGAAATCTTTAAATAATTCCATACAAAGTTTCTCAACATTTCAACACTTCTTAGGCCAATTAAGACAATACAACACTAGATGATGCTTTCAAAACGATAGTAAGTTGCAAGAAGGTATAACTACTCAATATACATTAAGCAACGAATAATATCAACAATACTTTAAATAATGCATTGTTTAAAAATCATCTCTGTCTCCTTTTTTGATACCACACATCCTGCTTGTCTGATTCAGTTCCACTGGGGATTTGATGATATTTTGGAAATGCCAATCTTTTCGCATTCTCCCTTTCATTCAAAACCAACTCTTTTATTTTGGAGGATCGATAAAATGATTCTCCTGCACTTTGTATTACCCCGTATTATGATCCAAGAGTTGATGAAAGTCCCGCTAAACATGATTAAGTATGTCCATTGGAACGAGGCGTTTAATGTCATCCCAGGTTCGACTTTCAATTGGAATCTGAAGTAACTCCAAACGATTGAAACAATGTTATATGGAAGATAAAAGATGAGAAATGCTGCCAAAACCCATCGAATTGTCTTAATTGCAGTTAGCTGAGCTGTTTTATGATGGCATGAGGCTTCTTGACCGCTTTTATCCTGCTTTAACCGTAAGACTGTGTTTTTCTCGTGCCTTTCCAGGCTTTTAAGGGTCTTGGTATTTAATATTGCAAAACAAAGCATCATAAAATTGTTAACAATAGTAAGAAAAGTGTGTTGGTAGAAAGAGGTATTGATTACAAAGATTAAGGCAAAGCAAAATGCAAGCACTGCTGAAAGAACTACAGACACAGTCACTCGAAATGCATTCACCAACATCCGATAGCGGGCTGGTTTTGTAACATGAAGGTACCGATCAACCGAGATCAAAAGTATCATTAAGACCGAAATATATGCCAAAAATATCCCCGTAAATTCAACAGATTTGAGCTCAAGGCAGTTTCTTTGTCTACTTAATATCCAGATTGCCGCCGTAACAGGCTGTGTAAAAACTCCCAAGCACAAATCCGACACTGTCATTATGAGAATGAATTTATTTGAAAATGTCCGTAGCTGCTTCGATTTGTACAATGCAAAAATCAAAAGGGAGTTTGACAGGATATTGAAAAAGGCAAATAAAATCATTATGGCTCCTGCAATTATTGTGCTCTGTTCCCCCGAGTTGTTTGGGGCCAGCGACAGACAAAGGTGTGCTGTTCCATTTTCTCGTACCATCCTTGTCTTTGATATCCTTCCTCTTTCCGATAAGTATGTGCCTATCTTGTTCTGATGATTTTCTTCGCCTTTTAATTGCACCCGTCTGAGAGACTACGATGCGAAAAACGAAAACACCGCAATAGGCAACTCAAAGTATATTTTCTTGTTAAACAAAGCTTTTGCACTTTTGCATAATACTATTACTTCACTGGAGATATCTTTACTTCTAATCTCTTTACTGTCATTTTAATTTAATTTCTAGTTTGTGTAATATTGCCGATGAAGATATCCCACCTTACATAACACTGACTGTCCGTACGACAATAAGTTTAATTTGAAAGGATTCTCCGTACTTTCCTCTGCACCTTCAATGTTTGCTTCTAGCGCCACCCCTGAAGTATCCAACTAGAGTTTTGTTTAGATTTCCATGATTTTTGGTGATTAATGACATACACAAGGACGCAGTACCATTTTCACCGACCATGTTCGTCAAAGCACTTTCCTTGTACGTATTGAAGAAATCAATGATATATCTTTTTATTTCTTTGTTGCAATTGGCCAATTAGTCCTTTTTACGTTTACCTTTGCCCAGAGTAAACAAATTTTGTCCGATTTCAATTAAAATTGCCAGATTATTATTTTTTCCATTTCCTTATGTCCTATATCAACACGTGAAATGTTATGCTTTCTCTAGCTTTCTAGAATCTTTTTGCAAACAGTGTCTTTTCTTGATACAAATATATCATATTGTTGAGACCAAAGGGCTAAATTCAATTCTTTTTGTTTACACTCGCATGCAGCAATAAAAAGAATCTGTTTAGAAATCTTTGGACATTGCAAACCGTATTTTATCATTTTTATGACAATTAGCAAATTTCCATATTTGAATCAACAAAAACCATTTTACGGGATTTGGTGGCAAAACATTTGCTGTTTAATAAGCATACACCGCCAATTAATCGTTTCAACATACAACCATGCATTCCTTTTAAGTATTGCACATTCACGCAACCGTTTTCAATTTTTCTCAATTCAAGTCAGTGCGATTCTTCAACTCCACACTGTGATGTTAGAAATATCGAAAACTCCTTCTTCGCAAAAAATTAAAGTCTCCGTTACTGTAAATAAATGAAATTCAAGTTAGCATATCTTTAGACTGTGTATTCTCTTCAAGTAATTAATGACAAGGCTAACCGCAGCTATTATTTCATTTTGGTGAAAACTGTCAGATTCCTTATTGATGTTGCAATCAATTTCGTTGATCAACGTTTAGTACAGTATTCTCTCCAATTAGCGGACACTGTCGGGGCCAGAGCCAGGAGCAAATTTGACAAAACAGCGTGCAAAAGCTGCATATTGTAGTCATTTTAGCCCCCTGTCGTAAGCTCCAAACCCTCTGTCGGAAGATTTCTGGCGCCACTAAAACTTAGAGACTAAAAAAATAAAAAATATCCAAATTGAGCGTAACACAACACTTTCATGGAAAAAATTTACTTTAATGGGCTGTAAAGAAGCTCGAAGCTGTAAAAAACCAACTAGATTATCAAGTGTCAAAGTGTTTGAAATAAAAATTTGAACAAATATTCATATGTCTCATTTTTTTGTTCGCTGGCTCCTAAATTTTGTGTACTGTCCGCTAATTGCAAAGAAAAAAAGCCAAATTGACTATTTTGTGCAAACAATATTGTCCGTTAATTAGAGTGTCCACTAGTTAAGTGTCCGCTTTTTAGAAAGTTTTTTATGAGACTTTGACCAGAAAACGACTGGGGAAAACATTTTCCGCTAATCAGAGGTGTCCACCTTTTAGAGTGTCCGTTAATTGGACAGATTACTGTACTCCAAATTATAAATGCTTTGGGAAGTTTCAATACACAATGTTACTGAAAAGTTTACTTATCACGACATACAACACTTAAGAGTTTACTTATCACGACATACCTAACTTGCCAACCACGCCCTTTGTTTTGTCTACTTGTTTGAGCGACGCCATATTCCCACATAGGTACTAGAAAGAAATTTCATGTTTCTTGATATTACAAATAATGTCTCAACTCGAACAACTTGTCATACAAGAGGTCATTAAACATTTAAAAGTTCATTCAAAATATCAAAAGAGACGATTAAGACAATACAACACTAGATGATGCTTTCAAAACGATAATTAGTTGCAAGAAGGTATAACTACTCAATATACATTAAGCAACGAATAATATCAACAATACTTTAAATAATGCATTGTTTATAAATCATCTCTGTCTCCTTTTTTGATACCACATATCCTGCTTGTCTTTTCAGTTCCACTGGGGATTTGATGATATTTTGGAAATGCCAATCTTTTCGCATTCTCCCTTTCATTCAAAACCAACGCTTTTATTTTGGAGGATCGATAAAATGACTCTCCTGCACTTTGTATTACCCCGTATTATGATCCAAGAGTTGATGAAAGTCCCGCTAAACAAGATTAAGTATGTCCATTGGTACAAGGCGTTTAATGTCATCCCAGGTTCGACTTTCAATTGGAATCTGAAGTAAGTCCAAACGATTGAAACAATGTTATATGGAAGATAAAAGATGAAAAATGCTGCCATAACCCATCGAATTGTCTTAATTGCAGTTAGCTGAGCTGTTTTATGATGGCATGAGGCTTCTTGACCGCTTTTATCCTGCTTTAACCGTAAGACTGTGTTTTTCTCGTGCCTTTCCAGGCTTTTAAGGGTCTTGGTATTTAATATTGCAAAACAAAGCATCATAAAATTGTTAACAATAGTAAGAAAAGTGTGTTGGTAGAAAGAGGTATTGATTACAAAGATTAAGGCAAAGCAAAATGCAAGCACTGCTGAAAGAACTACAGACAACTTCATTCGAAATGCATTCACCAACATCCGATAGCGGGCTGGTTTTGTAACATGAAGGTACCGATCAACCGAGATCAAAAGTATCATTAAGGCCGAAATATATCCCAAAAAAATCACCATAAATTCAACAGATTTGAGCTCAAGGCAGTTTCTTTGTCTACTTGATATCCAGATTGCCGCCGTAACAGGCTGTGTAAAAACTCCCAAGCACAAATCCGACACTGTCATTATGAGAATGAATTTATTTGAAAATGTCCGTAGCTGCTTCGATTTGTACAATGCAAAAATCAAAAGGGAGTTTGACAGGATATTGAAAAAGGCAAATAAAATAATAATGGCTCCTGTAATTATTGCGCTCTGTTCCCCCAAGTTGTTTGGGGCCAGCGACAGACAAAGGTGTGCTGTTCCATTTTCTCGTACCATCCTTGTCTTTGATATCCTTCCTCTTTCCGATAAGTATGTGCCTATCTTGTTCTGATGATTTTCTTCACCTTTTAGTTGCACCCGTCCGAGACTACGATGCGAAAAACGAAAACACCGCAATAGGCAACTCAAAGTATATTTTCTTGTTAAACAAAGCTTTTGCACTTTTGCACAATACTACTACTTCGTTCGAGATATCTTTACTTCTAATCTCTTTTTTATCATTTCAATTAAATTTCTAGTTTGTGTAATATTGCCGATAAAGATATCCCACCTTACATAACACTGACTATCGGTACGACAATAAGTTTGATTGAAAGGATTCTCCGTACTTTCCTCGATTTATACTGTGTGACAATCGATTTGGCATGAGCGCACTTAAACCGGATGTGGCCGCTGGCAGGTGGCAACCGATCAGGCCAGTTTGCTTCAAGATCCAACATGATATATCTCTATTTGCTGAAAATCAATAGACCCCTTTCACATTCGATTGTCATTGCGAGACATGATTCGGAAAAGAGGCTAACGTTGTTCCGCACAACGCTAGCTCCTTGCCGACACACCAAAACAACTTGTTAGCCGGCTATTCGTATTACGTGTATTACTCTATAATAATTATGGAACAATTCAAGACCTTGTTGCCTGGCGGAAAAACTGTCGATTCCCTTGAAGATTTAAAGAAGTTGAACGTTGAGCAGTTGAAAAAGATCTTGGTGTGCTACAAGGAGAAGACATCTGGTGTGAAGGCAGACCTTATCCTAAGGGACAAAAGAAAAACTTGTTTGCGTAGAACTGTTTCGGTAATTAGAAACATCTTCTTGAATGGAATCAGAACAATCATCAAGTTCAGATGTAGCGGAAGAAGAAGGCTGCGGTTGTGGGATTTCATAATAGTGGCTGCGATCCTTTGGTGCCTTACGGGAGATTTTGCTGGTCCTCGCATCACTGTTATAAAGCTTCAACGAAGGAACTGCGCCATGATGTAACTTCCATCGCTGAGGGTTTCGCTTTGAATCTTCATCTTTGAAATGTTCTTGGCATAACACTGTACTTGCAGTAACTTTAAAACCATCCAAACCATCAACTCTTTTGATCAAGTTACACCAAACTCTCTTCTCTGGATTCTTCTGCGGAAACTTAAAAAAATGTAGGCCACTGGGTGAACCATCTGTGTTATAGGAAAAATTATAACAACAAAGAGCAGCGCATTGTCTCCCCAGCGATTTCTTCTTCTTCACCTGAATATTAGCTACCGGTTTCTCAGTATTCTCAGCCATATTGCTACCGAAAATTTTTCAACAGATTAGCAAATAATATCAGGAAATATTGACAAACACAGTGTTTGGCCGTATCTAAGGTTTGCGATTGTTGTGCGGAACAACGCTAGCCTCGTTTTCGAAGTCACTCTTCGCAATGATAATGGAATGTGAAAGGGGTGAGGTGATTTCAGCTGTAGATCAACGCAACGCAGCTGTGGGAATATTGAAATGATGAAGGCCTCTGGTAATGGTCTTCACCAGTTGATCTCTGAGCAAACTCTTCTAATAATGGTTCTAATGGGCAAGTGAATATAATGCATTGACTTGATATTGGCTGATCAGCCTAACCTCATCATTGTGTCTGATGATAATTGAGTCGGAGGGCCTAGAGGTGTGTCATACCCCCAGTTCTTTATGAATTGGCTGGTATATCTTCATTTGGTCCATAAAATTCTCAGTTGGTTGGTACAAACGTCTATCGGTAGGTGAAATAGCACCTAAAGTTTTCTTCATCTATCTATTTGTAGGTAAATTTTATTATGGATGGCCCTCTACCGCACTAGTCTGGAAGGACAAGATTTGCAAATGCTAAAACGTCACTAAAAGACATGATTTACAGCGTTAATGATATGATTTGCCCCACTTTTTCTTATAAAATCCTAAAATTGAAAATTTGAGGCTATCTGGGCCACCACCATCCATTTGCGCCTCTACGGAGGTGTTCCTGGCATTTTCAAGAGGGACGCTTCTCCAATCTTCCAACCCTGGCTACGCCACTGGTCGAGTGACATGCAAAGTAGCATCAACACCAAACTGTTCCATAGAGAGTTAATGTAAAATTTGATGCAGGAAATACAAAGATTCCCGTGAACAAATCGCTTACGGTCATTATGAGGACGAGTTCATTCGAAAATGTCCGAAGCTGTTTTGATTTGCACAATGTAAATATCAAAGACCGTTTGACATAAATTTCACAAGTGCGAACAGAATCGCAAAGCCAATCTATTTTGGCTTTCCCAATACCGTCGGCACTTGATGGACTTCATCCAGTTTACGGAAGTTTGGAGAAGAATACATCTAACATCGACATGAAAATTTCCGTGGCTGGTTTATTAATTTTCTTTTTGACTCATTTTCGGCATCTTTATAGCGTACCGGCATGATATCATGTCCTTTGGATGATTCGCCCACCTCTCCACTCCAATCTTCTATTTCCATTATCGAAATATGTGGCTCTGGTACCCAGGGTATTCAGTGAGCGCTCCCTCGCATCACATCTTAAAATGATCGTTCATTTCTCTATATATTTTAAAAAACCACATGAAGATGAAGAGAAGAATGACTCTCGATTGATGATTGGAATTCCATTTTAAAATTCCATTCCAATTCCACCTCAAAGAGACATGAATTCCATTTTAAGAATGGAATTGATCGAACGTAAGAAAAGTATGCCTCAAAATGTTCTGCAATCTATTTTAAGCAACTCTTAAGGGTAGAAGGGTACTTAAGGCCTCCCCCTTTACTTTTGCCCTAAGGACTCGAAACCTCTCGGTGGCCCCTACTTGTAATAAGTGTAGAATGAGCAGAGACGCTTGATTTGGAACAGGTTCTCAAACGGTTCTGGAATATTTACCCTAACAGCAGAATTATTTGATAATGAATTCTGTTGTTAAGGGATTCTCTTTTAATTAGAGGCAGTATTATTGCCAATGAAACATTTGATCTGGAGCACATTCTTCGTTTGAGAAAAATGTCTTCATATATTCTTTAAATATTGTTGCTTCTTTCAAAATCTGAAAATTTTTCATGGAAAAACAGTTACAAATAGTTCCAAGGTTTTAGAGAAATAGCCGCCCTCGAATAGATTTAACGCTTTAGGAAAAAACGAAAAAACTGAGTCATGCAGTGCTCTGTCATTATAACATCATCATAATAATATCGTTATAATGGCAACTGAGAAAATGAGATATAAATATGCGAGCTGAGACTGAGCTATATACTTATGATATTATCAAAAAATGGATGATTCTGAGCATGAATATTCATTAAAACAACATTTTTAAAAGAAAATGGTGTGTGCAATATTGGGACTTTCTTTCCATGGGAAAACTACCGAAAAACCGTTCTTGTTTCGATACGGGGCACATCGCCCAAATGAATACCTTCTCATATTTTATTTTTCTACCGGTAGTTTGATACATTTTTTGTCAGCAGTTTCGTTGAATAGAAACATCGGCACCTTCAATGTTTGCTTCTAGCGCCACCTCTGAAGTATCTAACTAGAGTTTTGTTCAGATTTGCATGATTGTTTGTGATTAATGACATACACAAAGACGCAGTACCATTTTCACCAACCATGTTTGTCAATACATTTTCCTTGTACGTATTGAACAAACCAATTATATATTTTTTAATTTCTTTGGTCCAATCAGCCTCTTATACGTCTACCTTTGCACAAAATAAATACACTTTGTCCGATTTCAATTAAAATTGCTAGATTAATATTTTTCCATTTCCAAATGTCCTATATCAACACGTGAAATGTTGTGCTTTTTGCTACCTTTCTAGAAGCCTTTTGCAAACAGTGTCTTTTCTTGATACAAAGATATCATATTGTTGAGACCAAAGGGCTAAATTCAATTATTTTTGTTTACACTCAGCATGCAGCAATAAGAAGAATCTGTTTAGAAATCTTTGGACATTGCAAACCGCCTTTTATTATTTTTATGACAATAAGCAAATTTCCACATTTGAATCAATGAAAAACATTTTCGGGGGTTATGATGGCACAACATTTGCCGTTTAAAAAGCAGACACCGCCAATTAATCGTTTCAACATACAACCACACACTCCTTTTCACTTTATCTTTTCTGCTTAATGCAAGTCAATGCGATTCTTCAATTTCAACTGTTATGTTAGAAATATGAAAAACTTCTCCTTAGCAAAACATAAATCAAAGTCTCCGTTACTATTTATTAATGATGCTCAACTTAGTATATCTTTAGACAAAACTTAATCTACCTAAGTAAAAGTGGTCTTTATTCTGTTCAATGATTGAATGAAGACAGTTTTGTGATATCAAAAAACGATTTTAAAGGAAAGCCTATCTAAATACGCTTTTCACGACTACGCGCCAATTTCTATCTACTATTTCAATGCTGGGATCAGTCTAATGTTGTCAATCGGAAGTATATAAGACAATGTATAATTCTTTTTTTATGATGTTGCTTTAAACTGGTGTTAATAACATATTATTCAGAATGTTTCATTAAGGTTGGGGATAAACGGATGGTTTCAAAAATCGAGCCGACCTTTATAAAAATTTTAAGTTTTTGTTTTCGCTTGCAATCCTCCCAGCTCCAGTGTCCATGCCTATGAATTAGAATATTGTATTTTACTCAGGAGCTTCGGTGCTCTTACAGAAAAGCGATCTTACAACTCTGCGACATTTTATATTTCCACGTATAAAAATCAATGAGTTAAGAAAACTGACACTAGCCGCAATTACACCACTCCATATGTAAGTTGTCTCCAGCAGAACTCCGGCAGCAGAACTTTTTTTGAATCCATGATGCGTCCAGAAAACTGAAGCAATGTTGTAGGGGGTGTAACAAATAAGAAATAAACCCAAAACCAGACGAATTGTTTTCACTGCAGCTAGACGTTCATTTTGAGAATTCGGCATTTCATTTCGACTGCCGGGTTGAAATCGAAAGATTGCATTTCTTTGGTGTCTCTCAAGAGTTTTTAATGTTTTTGTATTCAATATAAGAAAAACTGTCTTAAGCACAAAATTAAAAATCAAGATAGTTAACTTGCGGTAGAAGGACTCCCATACTACGCTAATTGTGGCAGCAATAAATCCACTAATAAAGCAAGATACAACCAATAGGATCATGCGATTAGTGTTCATCATTGTCTGATATCGAATCGGTTTTGTAACGTGAAGGTACCGATCAACCGAGATGAGAAGTATCATTAAGACCGAAATACATCCCAAAAAAATCACCATAAAATGAATAGATTTGACTTCAAGGCAGTTTCTTTGTCTACTTGATATCCAGAATGCTCCCGTCACAGGCTGTGCAAAAATTCCAAAGCACAAATCTGACAATGTCATTATGAGAATAAATTTGTTCGAAAATGTCCGATGCTGCTTCGATTTGTACAATGCGAAAATCAAAAGCGAATTTGACAGTATATTGACAAAGGCAAATATAATCATAATGGCTCCTGCAATTGTTGTATTTGGGTTCTCTAGATTGTTTGGAGCCAGCGAGAGACAACGACTTACCACTTCATTTTCTCTTACCATCTTTGTCTATAAAATTTTTCCTCTTGGCGATAAAAATATATTTTTTGTTATGACGCCTTTCTTGGCTTTTTACCTGCAATCCTCTGATATTAACGATGCAAAAAACGAAAATACTACGATAGGCAACTCTCGTTAAACAAGCCTTCCGCACTCTTGCACAGTGCTGCTTCTTCGTTGGAAATATCTCTTTATTATCATTTTAATTAAATTTCAAGTTTGTGCAAACATGGCGATAAATATCCCACCTTACATAGCTGACACTGTCAGTATGACAATAAGTTTGTTTGAAAGGATTCTCCGTAGCTTTCTCGCTTTGTATAGTGTGGCAATAAATAGAGCATTTGACATTAACGCGCTGAAACGGGTGTGGTCGCTTATTAGCTAATAGCGATTCTCATTGGTTACCAAGTGGCCTTCAAGCAGGCGAGTTTTTTTCCCCAGTTTAAACATTGTATGAAACATGGTATATCTCTGGGATTTGATTCACTAATGATCTTTCGGCGTTTCACGAGGCAGTTTACTTTTTTTCGCTGGATACTTTGTATTCATCTAAAATTAATTTTTCGTATCTTGCAAAAAAGAGATTCTACCTTTAGATAACAGTGGAAGTGATCATTATCACCGAATTCACCATTTATTCATTTAATTTCATATTTTCAGAAGACATTGCCCGTTGTATCTGTATGTAACAAAGATCACTGCCCAAATCGGTTATCACTGCAGGTTAAGCTGTGCCCTAGCGTGAAGACAGTAGCAAGACATTGTGAAATACTTTAAATGACACAAAAAGCCCTTTTTATCAATGAGTTTATGTGAAGAATCGAGCCAATAAGCAAAATATAAATAAGTTAATTCTATAAACTAAAACATAGTGCCAACAGAAAATCTGAGTTTTTGCAACACGAGGAGTAAGAGAGAAAGAAAAAAACCAGAACTGCTTTAGCATTCGAATCAATAAACTGCCTGCGTTGAAATTTGATGGTGAAATTTCAACAATATGTTGCTGACATTGAGCAAATATTTTTTTATTGATTGTTCCTCACTATAATTGCATGGTGGGTGATAACACTCAGGATCGAGTAAGGCGGTTTTGTCGACAACGATAATAGATTTTATGGTAATTTTTGTCATCAAAACAAACCACTTTTGAGCTCATAGTTCTAAAAAAAATCAAGTCCAAAATGCAACCAGAGTGCTTGCATTAGTAATCTTTCGCCCTTGTGAAGAGCCGCAGTATAACATGTGATTAAAAAGAGAACCTCTACAAGCAACGGCAGTCTCTACAAATAGGGTGCTAGAGCAAAAGTTTTGAGAATAAAAGAATTAAAGAATAAGACATTTTAGTTGCTGCGGAAAATGGAGACGCCTGCCGAAGAAGGTGCAGTCTCTTTGTGCTTGACCATAATCACCAACAGTCATGGAAACCTAAGCAAAACTCTCGTTGGATCCTTTGCGATTCTCTTTGCACTAATAAGCATAGCGTCAAATGTGTTTTTGATCCATGCAATGTTCAAATCGAAGCAGCACAAGTCGTATTCAATCAAATTTCTGTTAATAATTACAACCTCTGATCTGTGCACCGGTTTCTTTGTAATGCCAGGATTGGGAGTATTTTGGTTCACAGGAAAGCAACTAAGTTGCTTTGAACTCCAAGTAATGGAATTTCTGTTGGTATTTTTTACATACATCTCAATGGTCGTTTGCATCTCAGTCGATCGATACTTCCACGTGACAAAGCAAGTCAGATACCAAGCCTGCATGAATCGTTTCCGATTTTCCCTTTAAGTAGTAACATGTTTAGCACACGGATTTTTAATGGCTATAATTTGTATAATGTTCTTTTCACTCTACATAGTAGTTGTGATGATGATTGTCAACTTACTTCACGTTTTATGTCGAATTATATTTAATACAAGAACACTCAGAATCCTAGAACGTCATCAAAGAACAATAGCATTACGTCTGCAAAATGGAAACCAAACCATACATGACAATAATCGTGCTGCAGAAGAGAAACCAAGTCCCATTAGAACGATTCATTTGGTTTTAGCAGCAACTTTAGCCTGTCATCTTCCAGTCAACATTGCAGCTACGGCTTGGACGTATTTCAATTTCAACTTACACATCAAGCCAGGAATTACGTTAACCACGCTATTAACTTGACGTTTTAGATTTAAATACTTAAACTTTACTTTAAACAAAATTGTTACCAGGTTTTTTTTTAATCTTATAGGAAACTTTTTTTTTTTTAAATAATAGTATTATATTCGTATTGCGTAGTTAGTAGAGAGAACCCTTGGGAAGATTAGTTATTAGGCTAACCAGGTTTATCCTCTGTAAATAAAGTTTATCTATCTATCTATAAATGGACAATGCTAATTATGTTCAGCGTGACTTTTCTTAATTCATTGATAATAGTTCAAGGCAACAAGAGAATTCGGCAAGCATTGTCGTCCATTTTCATAAAGGGCAGAGTTGATCAAGAATGAAAAACTGCATCAAGTGACCATTTTTGGTTAGATGCACCATTTTGAATAATCAAAAGAGAACACATCAAACGTACACAAATAATTCTGAAGGCAACGGGATTCCCTTCATTCCGCAATTTTTATCGCTTTTGCTTAAACATGGCATTTATACATATTTTCCCGTTACAAAAACGCTGACATATCTTGATGAATTTCTAGGCGCGTTTCTACCGACATCAAATACAATAAGGATCCTAATTTATCTTTGCTTTAAACTATTTCAACCTTTGATCAGACAATTTATTGTTTTTTTTAGCCTTGAATACTGGATAAAAGTTTTATATTTATATCTATCTACTGTCACAAATTAAATTATTTGTTATTCGTTGAATTTTAAAAACTCTAAAACGATAAAGATTTGAACCAAAAAAATCTTGTGTCAACAGTGTCAAGAAAATCTTCAACATTTTTCTTGAAATACATACGACGTTATATGGTTAAAATCAAGCTTTCATAAAAAAAGTGAAATGATCTCATCATCCATATTTGAATTTAAAACTCGCAACGAAAAAGCCGTTGACAATCAGATTAAACGAATATCAGAATGTTTTTTTAATTTTGATTTGCATCTCTTTCTAAGAATTTTCCACCATCACCTTACGAAAAAGTGATTTAAACCGGATGTATTCGCTGGCAGGGGGCAATCAACCAGGCCAGATTTGCTCCTACTTTAAACATAATATGTTTAAACATAACTCTATATGCTGAAAATCAATTCTGTGTTACCATACGAGGTGATTTCAGCTGTAGATCAACGCAACACAGCTGTGGGAATATTGAAATAATGAAGGCCTTTGGGAATGGTCTACACCAGTTGATCTCTGAGCAAACCCTTCTAATAATGGTTCTAATGGGCAAGTGAATATAATGCATTGACTTGATATTGGCTGATCAGCCTAACCTCATCATTGAGTCTGATGATAATTGAGTCGGAGGTCCTAGGGGTGTGTCATACCCCCAGTTCTTTATGAGTTGCCTGGTATACCTTCATTTGGTTCATAAAATTCTTAGTTGGTTGGTACAAGCGTCTATCGGTGGGTGAAATAGCACCTAAAGTTTTTTTCGTCTATCTATTTGTAGGTAAATTTTATTATGGATGGCCCTCTACCGCAGTATTCTGGAAGGACCAGATTTGCAAGTGCTAAAACGTCACTAAAAGACATGGTGATAAAAGTAAATTGCAAGCACTTTCCTTGTACGTATTGAGCAAACCAACGATATATTTTTTCATTTCTTTGCTGCAATTGGCCAATTAGTTCTTTTTACCTTTTCCTTTGCACGAAGTAAACACACTTTGTCCGATTTCAATTAAAATTGCCAAATTAATATTTTTCAATTTCCTGATGTCCTATATCAACATGTGAAATGTTGTGCTTTCTCTAGCTTTCTAGAAGCTTTTTGCAAACAGTGTTATTTTTTGATACAAATATGTCATATTGTTTAGACCCAAGGGCTAAATTCAATTCTTTTTGTTTACACTCAACATGCTGCAATAAGAAGAATCTGTTTAGAAATCTTTGGACATTGCAAACCGCCTTTCATCATTTTTATTACAATTAGCAAATTTCCCCATTTGATTTAATAAAAACCATTTTCAGGATTTGGCAACACAACACTTGCCGTTCAAAAAGCAGACACCGTCAATTAATCGTTTAAACATACAACCACGCACTCCTTTTCGCTTTATCTTTTCTTCTCTATTCAAGTCGAAGTTCCCAGTATAAACTAATTTCAAGACTATGATTTGAAATCTGAAGTTCATTTATGAGAACGGTTTGTAGATAGCGAGATACAGAATCGATGATATCAACCCGGAATGGTGAAAAAAGATGAAAATACTAAAAAAGTAGTAAAACTCGACCCGAAGTGCAGGGCACAGCCCCCTAGAACCCACGCAGAACGGCGGTAGAAAATTGAGAAACCCTAAAAACCCTGTTAGACAAATAAGCAGGCAGCAAAGGGCACCAAAATGCCTTTATCAGGGACATATCAAAGTGCATGATAGAATATGCTCCGATCTGGGCATTACGGAACTGGCATTATTGCATCAACAAATGGTCAATTCTACATTTGTTCTAATGAAAAATATGAAACTGGCATAAGTGTATTTCCGTATCTTATAGAAGCGTTGGCTATGATACTAGCTGCAGAGCTGCACTTGTGAAATGTTAGGTGGCTAATGAGTGCATGCATCAGAAAACATCCATGTGAAGTAGAATCAATATTATTTGTACCACACAAAATGTGTACTTACGTATGCATTTCAATTTGCAAGTGCTCGAAATGTGGAGCCCTTATCCAGGGGGAAGGGGGTTGCTTTACCTTTGAGAGAAATTGAAAGACTACGGGGATTTGCCTTACACAAACAAATTTTTGACCCTGTCCTTGAAAAAATTTCTGTAGATATGAAAACTATCCTGGAATAATAGCCTTTATTCCAAATTTGAGCTTTAAGAGAATAACTCTATTGAGTGAAAAACATTCCCAATTTTCATGAAAAATCTGACCTGTCTTTGATGGGCATACCTCTGCCAGAAAAAAGACAACCCTGTCCCAGAATTTCCAGCCGAAAATCAGACTGTTTTAGTTGGGACATCCCCAGTAGTCAGTGTATTCCGAAAACTCCCTGGGCCCTTGTCCAAGTGTCATTTTTATTCTGTGATGGATGTCTGAAATCGAAAAGAGAAGGCAAAAACTAAGAGAGAAAGAGAAACGTCAGCGTTGATTTCAAGGGGCGTACATGGAGGCATAAAGTGTTACCTTAGACAACCACATAAAAAAGATAAATGGCCAAGATCAAAAGTAAAAATGTTTTAAGATTCAGGACTTGCTGACTATTAACTATAATTCTTCTGTTGTGTCAAGTTGTGTTTTGATTTGAAATTCCCACAGTTTTACCGAATGATTTCATATATTTTCCAGAGGGTCAATTTTTTTACAACACCACAAAATTGAAAAAAACAACACCACAAATTAAATTTACAACACCACAAAGCGGTAACAAAACCACGTTAGAATAACCCCTGGTTCGGGCTGCATGAAAAGTCGAGGCACGCCATTCAAACCGACAAGCACATATTAATGCCTGGTTTAATGATAGAATGAAGACAGTTTTGTGATATCAAAAAATGTTTTAAAAGGAAAGCCTTTCTTACTACCCTTTCAACGACTGGATATATGCGCCTGTTTCTATCTACTATTTCAACGCTGAGATCAGTCGAATGTTGTTAATCGAAATTGTATAAGCCAATGCTTAATTTTTATTTCATGATGTTGCTTTGAACTGGTATTAATAGCATATTATTCAGAATGTTTCATAAGGTTGGGGATAAACGGATAGTTTCTGAAATCGAGCCAACCTCCGTAATTTTATGAAAATTTTAAATTTCTGTTTACGCTTTGTTTTCAAGAATCACGAAGTCAATAGTTGGCAAACAGGGGAGAAGGTCCTTTTTTTCGACATTAGTGTATACCATTTTATTTAATTGAAAAATCTGTTACACGGCAACCTGACACTTGAAGACCCCTAAGAAATTTTTCCAGCATTAGGGGCTTCAGGTCCCAAGCCCACCTTCTCCAGAGTACAAAGAAAGAAGGATTTTAAATTGGTACATATGAATCTTTTTCAATGAGTTACTCGACGACATCGTTGTTTTGCGTAACGTCTCTTACGCTCATGTCTTTCCATCTAATGCCCAGAAGTGTTTGTGGCTGCTTGCCTTTTTTCTCACTAATGCTTTTTGTCCTCTGCCCAAAAGTTACAATTTTTCTGGTACCATTTCTCTATATAAAACCAATCTGCTTTTCTTTTGGAATTATTTTGCGTATGTCTAGCATATCTTTTATATAATCATCAACATATAAATGAAAAGCGATATCCAATGTCGTCCATTACTTTTCTCACAAACAGCGCTGGAAATGGATGACAGTGTTCTGTAACACTTTGAATTTTCATAAAATTTGATCAGAGAATCCAAAAAACAGCACTCCACTCAAAGAAGGCATCTATGACACCAGACGGTGAATGCATTGTTATTAGACAGTATTAAACACCAAATACTTCCATAACTAAACGAAGTGTTTTCAGTGCAGCTAGTTACTCATTTCAAAAGTTGATATGATTCTCTAGCATACCTTTGAAATAGTCGTCAATATAATCATCGGCATAGCTGATGTTAAACATTTAGGGAGGGTCAGTCTGGATCTTGCCTGACTACTCTCGTTCATTGAGAAAGAACTCCCGAAAATGGCCTGAAATGCTTTAAACTTGCCCTGATTAGCAAAGCTGCTGCAATACTCTCAGCTCCTGTATCCATGCCTATGAATTTAAATATTGTATTTCACCCAAGAGCTACGGTACTCTTACAGAAAAGCAATCTTAAAACTCTGCGGCATTTTGTATTTCCACGTATAAAAATCAATGAATTAAGAAAACTGACACTAGCCGCAATTACACAGCTCCATTTGTAAATTGTGTCCAGCACAACTCCGGGTGCAGAACTTTTTTTGAATTCATGATACGCCCAGAAAACTGAAGAAATGTTGTAGGGGGTGTAATTGATAAGAAATAAACCCAAAACCAGACGAATTGTTTTCACTGCAGCTAAACGTTCATTTTGAGAATTCGGCATTTTTTGTCGATCGCCAGGTTGAAATCGAAAGATTGCATTTCTTTGGTGTCTCTCAAGAATTTTTAATGTTTTTGCATTCAATATAAGAAAAACTGTCTGAAGTATGGAGTTAAAAATCACGATGGTTAACTGCCGGTAGAAGGACTCCCATACTAAAGTTATTGTGGCAGCAACAAATCCACTAATAAAACAAGATACAACCAATAGGGTCATCCGATTAGTGTTCATCATCGCCTGATATCGAATCGGTTTTGTAACGTGAAGGTACCGATCTATTGAAATTGTGATTATCATAAAGAATGAAATGTATCCCAAAAAAGTCACCGTAAACTCAACAGATTTAAGCTCAAGGCAGTTTCTTTGTCTACTTGATATCCAGAATGCTCCTGTCACAAGCTGTGCAAAGATTCCAAAGCACAAATATGACAATGTCATTATGAGAATATATTTATTTGAAAATGTCCGATTCTGCTTCGATTTGTACAATGCGAAAATCAAAAGGGAATTTGACAGGATATTGAAAAAGGCAAATACAATCAGAACGGTTCCAGCAATTATTGTGCTCGGGTTCTCTGGATTGTTTGGGACCAGCGAGAGACAACGACTCATCACTCCATTTTCTGGTACCATCTTTGTCTATGATATTCTTCCTCTTGTCAATAAGAATATGCCTATCTTTTGTTATGCTTTTCTTTGCCTTTAAGCTGCAACCCTCTGATATAACGATGCGATAAACGAAAATACTGTTATAGGCAACTCAAAGTATATTTTCTTGTTAAACAAGGCTTCTGCACTCTTGCACAGTTCTGCTACTTCGTTCAAAATATCTTTACTTCTAATCTCTTTATTATCATTTTAATAAATTTCAAGTTTGTGCAAACATGGCGATAAATATCCCACCTTACATAGCTGAAACTGTCCGTAGGACAATAAGTTTGTTTGGAAGGATTATCCGTAGCTTTCTCGCTTTTTATAGTGTGGCAATAGATAGAGCATTTGACTAAACCGGATGTGGCCGCTGATTGGCTAATTGCGATTCCCTTTGTTACCAGGTAGGCACCCAGGTGGGTTCTCTCGGTTCAGACGTAGTATAAAACATAGTACATCTCTCGGCGTTGTTGCTATCGATTTTTCATCGCTTTACGAAGAAGAGAACATTGGAAGGGAATATCAACATTTCTTTCTAATCTACATTAATGACCTTGTTAGTATCCTAGAATGTGACGTTAAACTTTTCGCAGGTGATACTTTGTTATTTACAACAGTTCAGAACGAGGCAGGAGCTTTTTCCGAATTGAATAATGATTTCGATGTGGTAAATCTGTTCGCATGATAATGGAAAATGCAATTTAATAATAAGAGAACTAACGAGGTGATTTTTTCTACTAAGGAAGATAAGACCAATTAAGAGAAGTAAGTTACAGTCTTAGGAGGCTGGGTGAACACGACCCGATAGTAAGTAGAACAACTCGTTTATATTTTGGAAATGTTCGCAACGAATGGAAGAAGCTGAAGCAGGATGTCCGAATGTCAGAATCAATTGAAAAGTTTATAAACAAGCTTCCAAAGATAATAAGACCACAGAAAAGGTAAGTTCTCGAGATCCGTAATGAAGATGGTCTAAGGCCCCGTTCACACGGGAACGCAATCGTTCCGTTCCGTTCTTTTCCGTTCCGAAAAGCGGAACGCTCAGGGGTTGTGTTCACACGGGAACGCTTCAAACGACATCGTTCCAAAAAGTGGAACGATAAAATAAGTGATACGAAAAGTGGAACGGTACGCAATCGTTCCGTTCCGTTCCCGTGTGAACGCGCAGAACTGGTCCAGAAAATGGAACGATAAGAGTTTTGCCCTTGGCGCATGTGTCTGTGTTGTTGTTGAGGGAAGGAAAAGGTGACAATAATAAACTCAGCGAAGAAAATGGAGGATTTCAAAAACACCATTGTCTGAATCTCGCCCTTAGTCCATTTAAAAGATTCAACACCATTCTGCAAACATTGAAATTCCTTCCTTTTAGGGTTGGCTTCAATTTTCCTACGAGCTTGCTTATTTTCGGGCCCCTTTGTATTCCCCATTTATTCAAATTGTTTAAAAAATTCAGAGATAGCTCAGAGATAAATCGAAATGATGAAATCTATCTCCATTATGGACATGCGCATTAAAAATCATTCGCTTATTTTGGCGCGCAAATTGCAGAACGGAACGATTGCGTTCCCGTCTGAACATAAACAAAAATCGATACGCAATCGTTCCGTTACCGTGTGAACAGTATACCTTTTCGTTCCAGAAACTGGAACAAAAATGGAACGGAACGATTGCGTTCCCGTGTGAACGGGGCCTAAGGTATGAGGTGGAAAGGGCGCCAGCAATTCAAGATTGAGCAGCTGACTCCAGGACAATATGGACACGATGAAAGCGGGGGAAAAGTAT
>NW_027019762.1:8500519-8662602 GCF_013076305.1 Rhopilema esculentum | reverse complement strand
AAAACCACGTTAGAATAACCCCTGGTTCGGGCTGCATGAAAAGTCGAGGCACGCCATTCAAACCGACAAGCACATATTAATGCCTGGTTTAATGATAGAATGAAGACAGTTTTGTGATATCAAAAAATGTTTTAAAAGGAAAGCCTTTCTTACTACCCTTTCAACGACTGGATATATGCGCCTGTTTCTATCTACTATTTCAACGCTGAGATCAGTCGAATGTTGTTAATCGAAATTGTATAAGCCAATGCTTAATTTTTATTTCATGATGTTGCTTTGAACTGGTATTAATAGCATATTATTCAGAATGTTTCATAAGGTTGGGGATAAACGGATAGTTTCTGAAATCGAGCCAACCTCCGTAATTTTATGAAAATTTTAAATTTCTGTTTACGCTTTGTTTTCAAGAATCACGAAGTCAATAGTTGGCAAACAGGGGAGAAGGTCCTTTTTTTCGACATTAGTGTATACCATTTTATTTAATTGAAAAATCTGTTACACGGCAACCTGACACTTGAAGACCCCTAAGAAATTTTTCCAGCATTAGGGGCTTCAGGTCCCAAGCCCACCTTCTCCAGAGTACAAAGAAAGAAGGATTTTAAATTGGTACATATGAATCTTTTTCAATGAGTTACTCGACGACATCGTTGTTTTGCGTAACGTCTCTTACGCTCATGTCTTTCCATCTAATGCCCAGAAGTGTTTGTGGCTGCTTGCCTTTTTTCTCACTAATGCTTTTTGTCCTCTGCCCAAAAGTTACAATTTTTCTGGTACCATTTCTCTATATAAAACCAATCTGCTTTTCTTTTGGAATTATTTTGCGTATGTCTAGCATATCTTTTATATAATCATCAACATATAAATGAAAAGCGATATCCAATGTCGTCCATTACTTTTCTCACAAACAGCGCTGGAAATGGATGACAGTGTTCTGTAACACTTTGAATTTTCATAAAATTTGATCAGAGAATCCAAAAAACAGCACTCCACTCAAAGAAGGCATCTATGACACCAGACGGTGAATGCATTGTTATTAGACAGTATTAAACACCAAATACTTCCATAACTAAACGAAGTGTTTTCAGTGCAGCTAGTTACTCATTTCAAAAGTTGATATGATTCTCTAGCATACCTTTGAAATAGTCGTCAATATAATCATCGGCATAGCTGATGTTAAACATTTAGGGAGGGTCAGTCTGGATCTTGCCTGACTACTCTCGTTCATTGAGAAAGAACTCCCGAAAATGGCCTGAAATGCTTTAAACTTGCCCTGATTAGCAAAGCTGCTGCAATACTCTCAGCTCCTGTATCCATGCCTATGAATTTAAATATTGTATTTCACCCAAGAGCTACGGTACTCTTACAGAAAAGCAATCTTAAAACTCTGCGGCATTTTGTATTTCCACGTATAAAAATCAATGAATTAAGAAAACTGACACTAGCCGCAATTACACAGCTCCATTTGTAAATTGTGTCCAGCACAACTCCGGGTGCAGAACTTTTTTTGAATTCATGATACGCCCAGAAAACTGAAGAAATGTTGTAGGGGGTGTAATTGATAAGAAATAAACCCAAAACCAGACGAATTGTTTTCACTGCAGCTAAACGTTCATTTTGAGAATTCGGCATTTTTTGTCGATCGCCAGGTTGAAATCGAAAGATTGCATTTCTTTGGTGTCTCTCAAGAATTTTTAATGTTTTTGCATTCAATATAAGAAAAACTGTCTGAAGTATGGAGTTAAAAATCACGATGGTTAACTGCCGGTAGAAGGACTCCCATACTAAAGTTATTGTGGCAGCAACAAATCCACTAATAAAACAAGATACAACCAATAGGGTCATCCGATTAGTGTTCATCATCGCCTGATATCGAATCGGTTTTGTAACGTGAAGGTACCGATCTATTGAAATTGTGATTATCATAAAGAATGAAATGTATCCCAAAAAAGTCACCGTAAACTCAACAGATTTAAGCTCAAGGCAGTTTCTTTGTCTACTTGATATCCAGAATGCTCCTGTCACAAGCTGTGCAAAGATTCCAAAGCACAAATATGACAATGTCATTATGAGAATATATTTATTTGAAAATGTCCGATTCTGCTTCGATTTGTACAATGCGAAAATCAAAAGGGAATTTGACAGGATATTGAAAAAGGCAAATACAATCAGAACGGTTCCAGCAATTATTGTGCTCGGGTTCTCTGGATTGTTTGGGACCAGCGAGAGACAACGACTCATCACTCCATTTTCTGGTACCATCTTTGTCTATGATATTCTTCCTCTTGTCAATAAGAATATGCCTATCTTTTGTTATGCTTTTCTTTGCCTTTAAGCTGCAACCCTCTGATATAACGATGCGATAAACGAAAATACTGTTATAGGCAACTCAAAGTATATTTTCTTGTTAAACAAGGCTTCTGCACTCTTGCACAGTTCTGCTACTTCGTTCAAAATATCTTTACTTCTAATCTCTTTATTATCATTTTAATAAATTTCAAGTTTGTGCAAACATGGCGATAAATATCCCACCTTACATAGCTGAAACTGTCCGTAGGACAATAAGTTTGTTTGGAAGGATTATCCGTAGCTTTCTCGCTTTTTATAGTGTGGCAATAGATAGAGCATTTGACTAAACCGGATGTGGCCGCTGATTGGCTAATTGCGATTCCCTTTGTTACCAGGTAGGCACCCAGGTGGGTTCTCTCGGTTCAGACGTAGTATAAAACATAGTACATCTCTCGGCGTTGTTGCTATCGATTTTTCATCGCTTTACGAAGAAGAGAACATTGGAAGGGAATATCAACATTTCTTTCTAATCTACATTAATGACCTTGTTAGTATCCTAGAATGTGACGTTAAACTTTTCGCAGGTGATACTTTGTTATTTACAACAGTTCAGAACGAGGCAGGAGCTTTTTCCGAATTGAATAATGATTTCGATGTGGTAAATCTGTTCGCATGATAATGGAAAATGCAATTTAATAATAAGAGAACTAACGAGGTGATTTTTTCTACTAAGGAAGATAAGACCAATTAAGAGAAGTAAGTTACAGTCTTAGGAGGCTGGGTGAACACGACCCGATAGTAAGTAGAACAACTCGTTTATATTTTGGAAATGTTCGCAACGAATGGAAGAAGCTGAAGCAGGATGTCCGAATGTCAGAATCAATTGAAAAGTTTATAAACAAGCTTCCAAAGATAATAAGACCACAGAAAAGGTAAGTTCTCGAGATCCGTAATGAAGATGGTCTAAGGCCCCGTTCACACGGGAACGCAATCGTTCCGTTCCGTTCTTTTCCGTTCCGAAAAGCGGAACGCTCAGGGGTTGTGTTCACACGGGAACGCTTCAAACGACATCGTTCCAAAAAGTGGAACGATAAAATAAGTGATACGAAAAGTGGAACGGTACGCAATCGTTCCGTTCCGTTCCCGTGTGAACGCGCAGAACTAGTCCAGAAAATGGAACGATAAGAGTTTTGCCCTTGGCGCATGCGTCTGTGTTGTTGTTGAGGGAATGAAAAGGTGACAATAATAAACTCAGCGAAGAAAATGGAGGATTTCAAAAACACCATTGGCTGAATCTCACCGTTAGTCCGTTTAAAAGATTCAACACCATTCTGCAAACATTAAAATTCCTTCCTTTTAGGGTTGGCTTCAATTTTCCCACGAGCTTGCTTATTTTGGGGCGCCTTTGTATTCTCCATTTATTCAAATTGTTTAAAAAATTCAGAGATAGCTCAGAGATAAATCGAAATGATGAAATCTATCTCCATTGTGGACATGCGCATTAAAAATCATTCGCTTATTTTGGCGCGCAAATTGCAGAACGGAACGATTGCGTTCCCGTCTGAACATAAACAAAAATCGATACGCAATCGTTCCGTTACCGTGTGAACAGTATACCTTTTCGTTCCAGAAACTGGAACAAAAATGGAACGGAAAAATCTAAACAAAACTCCGTACTTTGTTCTGTGCTCTCGATGCAGATAAATTTCGCCATAACTTTTGAGTCTATTAGCCCAATTTGTGTCTATAATACAGAAAAAAGGATTTTTGCGAAGCTGTTATATCATATTAACGAACATTATTGAATTTCTAAGCGTCATATAATAAACAAAAATAATTGCAAGTACAGCAATATCAGTCAGAATTTCTGGTGCAATAATAAGGATTTCTTTCATGAAGTTCACTCTAATACGTAAATGTCCTTTATGGTGTACTCTGGCTTTCCACATGAGGTGTATGTGTAAATGCCAGCATCGTCTGCACCTTTTTCTCTTCGCAGTATCACCGTTGCCTGGCGCTCTCCCTTTCCGTTCTTCAAATGCCAGAAATTATCAGCGTCATTATCACAACGTCCAGTTGCTCCCCCAAAGTAGTTATCTAAAAGATGTAGGCATTAGGAGAAAGTGAGAAAATTTTGATCTATTAAAACTCATTACTGTATTGGATTTTTCTTTTACAGCAGCAAATTTTATTAATCTATTAACAGCCAGGATAGCACCAAAGCCTGGGGGCACGGTCGTTCTAGAAAACACTGTATAAGAATTGGCAATTTTCAATATGCATGAACAGAAAAAAGTAACTGTCGAAATTAGGAAAAGTTGAAATTTCATTTTTCTTTGAATTTCATCCCTGCAATCCAAAACACCAGCCAAAGTAGAAACATGCTACAGGAAGCGACTGTCACAGAATGTCATACGAGCAAGCTATAGCTGCTATACCATGGGTACATTTTCCCTCCCTGTTCTTACTTTCTTTGACTCTCTGATGCTCTTGTACCCAAGATATATAGCTGTTTTTGAGCTTAATACCAACCATGGAGTAGAACTTTGATGTAAACATGTCTGTTTACTGAACAAAAAAGCAAAAAAGCAAAAAAGCAAAAAAGCAAAAAAGCAAAAAAGCAAAAAAGCAAAAAAGCAAAAAAGCAAAAAGCCTGTCCATGCAGAGATTAGGGACTACAGTTGACATCCACTATCTCGACTGCCCGCTATCTCGAACATTCGCTATTTCGAACTAATTTCTGCTTCCCTTGGTTTTGCTATAGGATTAAGTACAGAAAAGCCGTTTGCTATCTCGACTGCTCGCTATTTCGAATATTCGTTATGTAGAACCATGTTCTGTTTCCCCTAGACGAAAAGTGTTCACTATCTCGAACTTTTTTGTTTTTGGTTATGTGCGAAAATTAAAAATACGAATAAAGAATCTGTTTAAACGGCATAAAAAATTGCATCAGTTAACAGATTAAAAAGACAGTGTTATAATACAATTTAAATGTTCAAATCATTTAAAGGGGTAATCCGAAGTTTAAAGGCAAAGTACCGAACAGTTTTGGTGCTGATTCAGAGCAATTGATCAACAAAAGTCTCTACAAAAATTTGCATTTGGATGCAATGGACATATTAGCCGCATCGTGGTCTATGGTATCTGAACCGATAATCGTTAACTGCTTTGCCAAAGCTGGCCTTTCTTCCGAAAAACAACATCAAGCAGCATCAGAGGAAGATGATCCTTTTAAAGACTTGGTGGAAGAATTGACGAAACTGCGAAATAGAAATCAAAGAAAATTATCCAGCCAACACAAGTGCAGAGGAATTTATTGACTGCGACGACCAAGTCTTAGCAAGAGCAGCATTTCCAACTGAAGATGAAATCATAGCTGAGCTAATTGGTGAAGAAGTTGTTGAAGTTGAGGACAGCCAAGAAGACAGCCAAGAGGACAGCCAATAAAGCAATGACAACCCTTCGACAAAGCCAACAACGGACTAAATAAAAGATGCGATGGAGGTAATATCAAGATATTGCCTATTCTCAGAGAACGGAGAAGTGCTCCGTGAGAATTTCGTTAAAATGAATGGTGTTAAAGAGAAGGAACTGGTTAGAAGGAGAAAATAAATGACATTAGATGCTTATTTTTCTTAATGATTTAGCTTGACTTGTAATTTCGTATTAGTGACTGCATATCTTTTATTGCTGCCTGTTGAACCTTCGAAATTTGAAAAAAATTGGAATTTTTGGGTTCATCCGATAACTCGAACAATCGCTATCTCGAACAATTTTTCGTTTCCCTTCAGAGTTCGAGATAGCGGATGTCAACTGTATTTAACAATGTTTTTGCGTGATAAGGATAATCAATATAAATTCCTATAATCTTATCCATACTCGGATTTCGCTGTTTTCTTATCGATAAGATGTTTGATGGTCACCTACTTGTTGATGAGCCCATGTTCTTCTCCCCAAAAATTATGTCTCCTCTTGTTGGATTAAATGGTTCTAACCCAGCTTTGTGATTTGATATGCTGTCCGGGACTCTAACAAAAAGATAGGTAAAAGCAATGTGTATTGAGAAATCGCTACAATATCGGACAAAATCGTCGAGACAAAATGCAATTTTGCAATTTTTTATTTTACGCTGTACCTGTTAATTTGAATCCCTCCCCCCCCCCCCCAAATTCAAGTTGCATTTGTAGTTCAATATTTTGTGCTTCAAAACATATCAACATTAAATACGGGGGGGGGGGGGAGTTATGTGATCTTTAGGACAATGTGATCTTTAAATTTTACATGTATCTTTTCATATGAATTGATTGAAAAATCTTCGTTTTTATCGAATGTTACATGAAATATTCCTATTCCATTAATTTTCAAAGATACATAATTTCAAAACAGCTGTAAAAGAGTAAACAGTTTGAGACAAATATATACTTAGTACAAAATGTCAAACCGCTATTGTGTAGACAGAAGGAGTTAGCTTCCCCCTTCGACTCCATTTGTAATTTTTTAAATAGGCATGTGCTCTTGTTTCTGATTGGCTCAATTCGATTCACAACTGGTTAGTTCTGAAAACAACTCAACCTTCCTTCGGAGGAAAATTTGTCCAATTTGCCATCTTCAAGTCTTTCCTAGTACATTTCAATTGAAAGTTTCTTAGAAATGGAATTTAAGTTAAATCATCTACATTTTGTCTTTACGCTTTCTTAGGTAAACCAAAAGTTCTAATACAACAGTTAACTCCTCTCAATTTATATAGTTTCAAGTTACGCATTGGCCTTCCGAAAAACTAATGCATCGTTGGATAACCTTCTTCGGCTAACAGCTGTCAAACCGTAATGTCTTCTGGATTCTGATAATCACTTAAATCAGAATTTTCAATCACTAACTATTCTTACGTTTAATACTCTGAAGAGTGTGGGGAAAAATTAAAGCAAGTTTTAAACTCTCGTTTTTAAAAGCAACTTTACAAATATTTTTCAAAAGTTATAAAGATACACAGATTCTTACGTATGCAACTAATCACCGCTACCTGCTACCTTTAAACCCCAGCTATTGTTTTTTGATAAGTGACTTGCTTTTCCTATAAATTGAGTGAAATACCCTTTTAACTTACTTGTGGCCAAAAATCTGCCAGCATGAAGTATCACCTTTAAACACTTGAGTGTACATTATCTGTTGCCAATGGCCTTTTATGTGAATCACAGAGTATGAAGGATTGCCCTTGCCACATCCATAGTTGGTTACCTTTCCATTGATATTCAAACTTCCATTTGGATCGCTGTACATGCCTAGAGTAACTCCATCTTTGTGAATGTGAGACACCATCGAAGTATCCACTTTTCTCCATGCTTAAAAAACAAAAGTCCTGGTTTTTCACGACATAATGGTATAATAAAAATTAAAGACTAGAATCCTGAACAGGTTAAATTTAAAATCGATAAATTTTGGAGAAATCCGAAGTCTGAACAGCAGAGTCCAAAAAAGTTGTTAACCTTCCTCCAGAAAAAAACATCCCAGAAGGCAAACCTTCCTCACAAAACAATAGAAAGTGGGCGTGGCTTGGGTGTGTCATAGGAGCTTCTATTGTTTTTCGTGGACCTTCCTCCGGTCAGTGGCCGTGCGACCGTAATGTTTTCCTGACGCTGCTGAACAGAAATCCGAAATATTGGTTCAAGGACCTTTATGATAAATACTTCATTGCTCGTGATACTCTATATTCTTAATCCTTGACTTTTCACTGTTTCTCTGTTTTTAAAATACACTGTAATTACAGAAAGTTTGCTTAGCGGCAACTTTGTTGAGAAATTCGTAGTGTTTTGTATTTTTATGCAGCACGATATTAAGCCGGTATTGAAATTATAGTCGCAAAGCATGCCGGTTGCGCAAGAGCCGTTAAGGTTTAAAGATAGCACGGAAAAGCTGAAACGTATCATGCATCGGTACACTTAGTTACTATTCGTCCGACACACACTCAAAGTATAAACTTCGGATAAAGACTAAAGAAGGCAGAAGTTTACCCTGGGTACCAGAACCTCAAAATTTAAAGCGCGGAAATTGAAAACCAAGCGGAGAAGCGGAGGAGCATGCTTCTCAGAAAGATGCTCCTCCGCCCCTCCGCTCCTACCTTCTATTTACTCGCTCGAAATTATGAGGTAGCCAGGGTAGCAGAAGTTTATATACAGATCCATATCGAAAGTAACCTGAGAAGAAAAAATGCTGCGCCGTCCAACGCTATGCTATGTTTCCACTTTTTTGCATTATATACTGTTCTTAATTTTGTTGAAAATCTGAGGCTGGATTGTTCTTAATTTGTTCTTAAATTGATAGGGTGTAAGCAGTGCGATTGCGATTGCAGTGCACTTCGCTCAAGGGAGGTGTTCAGGCCTCATTTGCCAACAAAGTGAATGAGACAACCTTCATTTGCCCACAGGTTTGAATATTCAACGAAAAAGCACCCACACATGGCTTGAAATCCTCGTTTTCGAGATAAAACGTTGTTCAAACTTGCATTTTGCAGCAGATCAGCCTCAGCTTGTTTTTAATATGTTCTTAACATTTAACCAATTTTGAGGCTCGTGTTCTTATAAAATTGTTCTTATAAAAATAAAGCGTGAAGTTGACGTTAAAGCAATTGACAGATCCTAACGAGGCCTTATCCATCTGCCAGTCAACCATTGGCCAATCAGTGAGCGTGATACAACTCACACGCCTATTTATTGGCTTATATTGATTGACAGGTGGATTAAGCTACTATAGTATTTTTCAGTTGCTTCTAATGCATTTTCTAGTTGCAGGGCTAACCTTGTGCTTTGCACTGGACTTGCTTTGCAGCTCTGATGTTGTCAATGAGCTCAATTTTACTCGTTTCCAGGTATGTCTTAACCATTTGCATTCCATCCTCGCATGTCTTCTGTTGTTTAATCTTGACTTCACTTTTCGCTTCACTAAAAATTAAAGCTAAAAGTTAATGTTCTTGTTAGCAAGAGCCATAATCATCAGACTACCGAGACTCCTTGACGTGAATGAAATAATAATACCAAAGATGTAGTCGAAAATCATTGGTGTATATATGACAGCGTTCAATATATTTACCAAATATGGAGGAGGACCACTTGAGAACGATAATTAGATGTTCTTTTCGCCCCCTGTTTATTTCACGAGTTTCATCTTTTTATTGTGACAGGGACAATTCTCTGGCTAAAATTTAACTAAAAAATATGTTCCTGCATCCACTTCTCTTCGAAATCCAACTATACATTGCTTTGTGTGAATCAAGAAAAGGCCACTGTAGCAGGCTGCTCGACGGGCTCCAAGGAGTTCTTGCGGCGAAAAGTCGATAAAAATGTAGCAAATATGAAACACCGCAATAAGCCGAGAAAAAACAACAATAAAAACACGTAAATCAGTTAAGGCTAATGTTTCGCCACAGCATACGGGGCTTCGTCAGAGCAAAAGTTTATACATTTATTGTTTTATCTTGCGCTCGGCCAATGCTTCTAAATCACAGTCCTATCAATCCATGCGATGCGAATGCTGGTAAAACGTCATATGGAGATAAAGTGACCAGAGGCTTATGCTTTCTATGACCCCTCGTTGCTCGCAACCTTCACTGAAGCCTTTGCTTGCTAATAGATCATGACATATCTACATCGTAGTTATAAATGAACCAGTGGCAAAATTAGGGAATGTGGATGTTATTAACCTATCAACCTCGTGCCATACACGTCGATGAGATTTTTGACTGTATTAACTAGTCACAGGTTTACCAGGCACGGATTCATTATGTCTACCCAACCTGTATTTCTGTTCAAACGATACCGGATTCATTTCGTACCGGATCGCGTTTCATATCGGATAGGCCTTCTGTTCACACGATGACGCTTGATTCCGATACGCTCTGTGTCGTTTTTGCGAAGTCAAACCATTCCGCTGTGAATGTTGAATGGAATCATATCGGATCGCTTTTGAGCTCGTGTGAACGCATAAATCCGATACGGTTTCTTTTCCTCTGTTTCGAAAAGGCAGCTTCGTTTTCGGAGTTTTTAAAAACAGTTTGGCACACATTTCAAGACACAAGATTGAAGTGGATTGCAGTTGAACAACAAATATGCTCCTTGCGATGATGATGAGCTTCACAAGACTAATGCAAAGAAAAATTAGATTGTTTGAAAATTGATTTTGAAATACTTCTTCTTAAAAACAAAACAACGTATCAGTTCTGTCACGTCAAAGAATGTTTTCAATCAGAAAAAGAGCAAAACAACGAACAACATTCCACGTTGCTATGCAACTGCTTCAAGACAATGGATTTTTCGGAGCAGTGTTGATGCGTGAACAGGAACAGGCCCGATACGAATAAATCCGGTATCGTGTAAACAGAGCTTAATATTCGTATCGGATTGGGTCAGTGAATCCGATATGAAATGAATCCGGTATCGTGTGAACAGAGCCTCAGGCGACCCCAGGCCAGCTCTCTTTTTGCGCCAGGTGGTGAAATGATCCAGTTGACAAGATCTGCCGAGACACTGCCAATCGGGCTACGTATAGACTCATGCTGGGATCGTCTCGACATAACCTGGTCCAAAGGCTACCATACACTTTTTTATAAGAACCAGTAAATTTAAGTTCAGGCTGACTGTTCTTAATTTTTGCGAAAATTTGAGGCTGGGTTGTTCTTAATTTGTTCTTAAATTAAAAGGGTATAAATAGTGCGATTGCTAGCTTTTTCGCTCTAGGGAGGTGTTCAGGCCTCATTTGCCAACATAATGAGTGAGACAACCTTTATTTGCCAACAAATTTGAAAATTCACCGAAAAAGCACCCACACCTGGCTAAAAATCCTCGATTTTAAAAAAAAACGTTCAAAATTGCATTTTACAGTAGCTCAGCCTCAGCTTGTTCTTAATTTGTTCTTAACTTTTTAACAATTTTAAGGCTCGCGTTCTTATAAAATTGTTCTTACAAAATGAAAAGAGTGTAGTGCTTTTGTCTTACTTTGAAATTTTCCAGTGTGGAATCCATGTAGATGTTACGCCGGGAATATCCGGCAAAGATTTCCCTTTGTATTTTTGTTGTTTATTGGCGCATATCCGGCCTGAGTTTTATACGGATTCCACCTTTAATTTCACAGTGGATACTTTAAGGAATTCCAGTCAATTCTGCTATAGAAGACAAGAATTCAGCCATAAAGTCCCAGCTCAGTTTTACATTCAATATATTATTTGTGAAATGAAACAATCTATTGAGAAAATGTTGGCTATATTGAATGAGTTGGTAACTTCATGAAATGAAAGATGTATGTAAGGCGCACATTTCAGTTGCCACTCCACTAATCTACTTTAAGAAAAGAATAGGTACTGTACATGAAGAAATTTCAAAACAATGAAACTTTAAAGCTGTTGGCAGATACCAATACCACTAACTACGAGCACGCTAATCGATTGTCAATAGTAGTGTGATACATAGTATGGCATAAGGTACCTTTTTGCCAGTCGATTGCATTTAAAAATTAGAAACAACAATTGCTGAATATGCCGTAGCATTAAGAGTCAGTGTGATCCGATGAAAAATGTGTCTATTTGTATATGAAGAAAAATGCCTTGGGGAGGAAATACATGATGGGCAAGTCTATGGCGTACGAAGCACGCACGGGAAAGATGAGCCTTTCTGTACAGAGAGCTGTGTTGATGACGGGGGACCATTATGGCCCACAACCAACATTTTTGCAAAATCGTTTTTTTATCTCTAGCTTGCACTTGACCCGTCCACTTTTCAAATTGATTAAACTTGCGTTGGAGCCCCGGTTAATTGGTGTACGCACGATAAGAAATTACATGTGTCATTGAAAATACTCTGACAAATTCATCAGTCATATTTAGGACAAATTTGTCTGGACACAATTTTAATGCATTCTCGTCCGTTTGCTTTGGCGTACCAACATCCTTTCTGTCTCGGGTTGTGGGGCTTGTCAGTTGTCAAGTGCTGGTAGAGAAACTGATTGCAAAAAGATGCCAAGAAGTAAAGAGCCGATTACATTTGATTAAATGTATCAAGACAAGAACCGACTTGAAACAACTTGAACTTATACTTAAACAAGAATCGACATCCTTAGGCATTATGACTTTTGCAAAAGTTACACAATACAGGCACAAGTCAGTTGGGAAATAAGTAATACTTCACCTTGTAGAAGGAGGCTGCAAATTGCAATTCCCAGTTCCAAGAAGAACTGCCGTAGCAAGCAGTAGTTTGAGCAAGTTATCCATATTGTCTTTCTTTCTTCCTATCGTGATCTTCCTCTGTCGTCCTCTTCAAATATCACATGCTTGGTAAACATGGCCCTTTATAACAATGCATATGTCTGTCATTTCTCAAAGCCACAGTGACGTCACTGCTCGTATTTGTCAACACCTTGATGACAAAGCGTGCTTTGAGACAGGCATGATACGTGTATCAGATGAAAATGTTTACCAGACCAGCGGAAGTGTTCGACAGAGAAAATCGAATAATGGGTGTGTTTAGGGATGAAAGGGTGTTACTTCCTATTCGTATTTAAACAAATACGCGATTAAACATGGGGACAACATCGAAGAAAGTCTAACCACGAGATTAAAAGGGCTAAACTAATAGCAGCTATCCAAAGGTTTACTTATGTTGCACTGCTTAAGGTTTGCCAGTCAACATTCGCCAAGAGTGTTTTTTAGTTTTTAGTTGCCAAGATATGTTTTGACAATATCAGCAACATTGCCTGTCAAAGATTCAGTAGTCATGTTTACGCAAACTTTGTAAAATGCATTTACAGACCAAAGATCTTTATGCTTTGGTCCTATCAAAAATAGCTTTCAAAGTAGGGAGCTTGTCTTGATGAAAATATTCCTTCCACAATTGGGAAGAAACATTCCATCTAGCAAGCATACCTTCTAAATAATTTGCAGATTGGCAGTCTTAAGTCCGTGTCAAACGATCCAACATTTCACCCAACATATCGCCCAACATGATGTTGCAGACCTACCAAGTCTCACGCATTTTGGTCCTTTCTCACGCGCACACGCATCAAAACAGAATTCCCAGGTTAAAGGAGAACTGACACGCAAAAATAAGTTTGGCTAAATCGGTAGTTTGTGACAAGCAAATTCCGGGATCGAAAAAAATTTTTAAATCATAGTTACCGTTTTTGAAATACAGGCGTTTTAAGTTGAGAAACGACAATTGTTCCGACAATTTGAGACTCGATGCGAAAATCGTCACGAGTGGGCGATCATCTTTGACGTCACAAGTGACATGTTCTCAGCACGTATCGTGTTTCTCTATAGAACCTTTAAATCCTGGTTTTCACTAGAGTCATAAGGATCGTATCGATCATAAGAAACATAATTTTTTAAGTCCGTGTTGCTTATGTTTCTTATAATCCAAATGAAAACGCCATCATAGAAATGTCTTAAGGATCGTAAGGATAAAAAATCCTTTGTTATCTTGGTGTCATAAGCGCCATAAGTATCGTAAAAGTAGCGAGATTTCTTATGGTTTGAAAAGGGCGCTCTTTCCCCGCCACTTGTCTGCACGGATCCAGCATGGCTACTACGAATCTGCGTATGTTCCTGGCAATGTATATTCTAATCAAAAGATGAAGGCGTCGAAGAAATGCAAGTTAATATAATACGAGGAAAGAAAGGGTTTTGGATTTCGCAAAATTTTCAAAAGGAGATCTGAGCAAGGTGTTTTGCCAACTTGTAGTCTTTCGAAGACTTGTCTTTCAAGCAGCTTAATTTCACGATAGATATAATCTTTCCGCGCGAGATAGACCCATTTTGAGGAGCAATGTGTGCGGCCTTCGACTGGAATTCAGGAAAATTTGTCACCTAATTCTCAAAACAAAGGAACATCCGGTTGTAAGGATCGTAAAGAAGAAAAAGTTTTTGATCTTTACGATCCTTATGTCACGAATTTTAAGAGATAAAATCAAGTGCTAATTATCTAACGATTATGATTCTTGGTGTTTTCACTTGATCATAAGCGTCATAAAATCTTAAAATTATGTTCTTACGATCCTTACGACCCTTATGGCTCTAGTGAAAACCAGGCTTAAGAAAATGCTGCGGACAAATGTTTATTTTGTGCATGTGAAAGGAGCTAATTTTGCATTTTTGACATATAATTGACTTTTTCAATGGTTTGGGGCTCTGAATCGGAGTTTTATTACACTGATTTCGAAACAAATGGAGAATTTCAGCCGTCTGAGTTTTGCTACCAACCAGCGCTGCCGCTTGGGCAGACAGTCGTCCCATGGCTCAACAGTGACGATGTTATGAACAAAGAACAGACTGGAAGTACAAACTGATATGGAATTTCTATTAAAAACAATGCTATTGCTACCATCTAAATGAGATCAGGTATCGTAAAACTAGAATTTCATTTCAGATTGAGGCGTCTTTGTCCAGACTGCTTTGTCTGTATGGCCTAATTCGCTGAAATGCCTATGATGCTCTAAACGGAACTGCAAGTTATTCATTATTAATGTAACATTCTATGATTGTTTTTCAATGTTTCAAACGCGTTAACTGTATTGTGATATTAAATAGTAAAGGCGGGTTAAAAGTCGACTTGTGCGGATTTTATGCCATTTTCACCGGGCGTGAAGGGTTTCGGGAACTGATAAGTTACCTGGCAGTCGAAAAATCTGGATTTACGAAAAAGGCTCTTAGCTCTTAGTCAAAGAACTTGATTTCTTAGTCGAAGAAAATGCTGTTTAGCTGTCATAGGAATATCAACTGGCGCATTATTTTCTTTTGCAAGCAATTTTGACTTGGGTGGGGGATGGTCTTTTTGCAAGACTAGGTTATTCCCTAGTATCTCAACCTCTGTTAAAATACAATAATCAAGTTCAGTGAAATTATTATTTAGTCACACTCGCAGCTCCCATCAACCAAGATTTTTCTTGAATTCATATTTCTGCACCCAAAGCAGGCTGCAGGATCGCTTTTACCGCTGTCTCCACTAAATTTCGCTTGTCTTTTGGCTATTGCTTCAACCCCCCCCCCTCCCCCCCAACCCCACGTGGCAATTTTATTTGTAATTATTAAAATAACAACTTTGAAGAAACGGTATCAGTTTTCAAACAAAGTCGACTCCTTTTTTCACAAGCTTAGAGGTTCTTTCCATGTTTCAAAGCATGCTGGTTCGAAGATATCATGGCATAAAAATAAATTTTATGTGGATATTAGCGTCTTAGCAGACAGGTAGCTAGGATTTTCTAGTTTCTATATACTTATAAATAAAATGCCTGACAATTTTTTGTCTTTTCACCGCGGACTATTTTCAATAAAACACGAAACTTCATTTCTACTTTCACCGTTGCGGTGAAAACCTTTACAATGGCATTGTTAACATGTCACTTGTGACGTCAACCAAGAATTTTAACAACTCCTGGCGATAGTCTTGTTTCCGCTTCGGGAAATTCCCGAGTCCTGGCTGTGACGTATTTGACGGATAAAAGTGCAAATATCAGAAAAAACGGCGAATCTAAGAAGAAAACTTTTTCCAGATTTGAAGTCAGCGACAAATTTTGCATCGAATAAGCCAAAGCTATTTTTGCGTGTCAGTTCTCCTTTAAGTGATGTTACATTAATTGGCAAGCCTACACAAATAGCAGGTTAGCCTTCTTGCGACTATGACACATTGTCAATTGATTCGAAATGTAAAAGAGAGGAGCATAAAATCCCTTAAGTTAGAGTTTCAATTCAGCAGATTACAATCGGAGCGGTCGGAGCGGAGTAACTTTTTCTCGAGAATGATATTTGGGGTTGCAGTTACACTGCGATGCTCAGCTTGCTTGTACGCCTGCATTTCTTCCTCTGCATTTCTGTTCCACAGTGCTGTGCACTTTTTCAATTATTTGCGCAGTGCAGTGCAACAGATTAAATTATTTCATGATTATGTACTGTTATAGATTCTTTCTCAATAAAAACCGAATAGAATGGCAAAAACAAAGCCCCCACAATCCCCCACCTGGTTCTGTGCGGTCGCTGCTCAAAAAAGGCGTTTCCGAAGAATTGGAGGGCGTGGTAAAAGAAAATTTTCTGGGGCTACGCCCCTGGACCCTACTTCTAGTTGTGTGGCAGTCATGATTCGGTCCGGACCAAAAATTTTCCCTTCCTTTTAAAAAGTCTCACTCATTTTCAAAACTGAAACTCGACAGGTCTGATGTTGGACGAAATGTTGGATCGCTTGACCACCAACGTTGGATCACCTTCCAACATCCAAAAAAATGTTGGGCGAAATGTTGGACGAAATGTTGTATCGTTTGACCAGGGCATTAGCTCCACATTGTTGTTCACATACAAAACTATTCGATTAAGATAAGCACTTGCAAATGAAATATTCCATTTCAAGCAGATATCATTAAATTTGCTCAAGGTAGTACTATTTCCAACAGAGAGTTTTTTTTCCACTACAAAAGTATGGATTTTGTTGCTAATGTGTCAACTTTGCCCTAAAGTTTTTCAGAGGAGCCCCTCAGCGTGAAAATTTCCTGTCGATATTCATTAATATTCAATAACTATTTAACCTCAATATTCAACAATTTTGTCCCATGAATAGACATCTAAGAAAAACTGCTACTTGGAACTTGGCAATATGATTATCTTTGCTTTGTTTTCTCTAAACAGGTGTAAAATGATCACTATTTAACAAGCGAAATCATTCATATATTACACTAATTTTTATATAAGAAACAGGTTATAAGAAACGGTAGGCTCAATTTTTCGAAAGTTAAGAAACAAACCTTCCAAATTGAAAAAAGCTGAGAAACTTTTATAATTTGCAGTTTTAATTCTACGAGTTGACACTCAAAACAGTCTTGACATTAAACATCACTCTATATAAACCAATTTGACTTACGACGTCGTTTTGGAAATTTCTCCAAACTTAATTATGCGACTTTTTAAGCTCAGATATGGTTTTATCGCCATAATTTTAGGCCCAAAACAATTTTTCATATTGTTTGAGCTTATAATTTAGATTTACGGAGAAATGAAGTTTGAAAATTTATAAGGGATTTGACCGCAAAAATCGTTTCGGGGGAAAACTTTACCCCCCAGTTGCCGATCGCGGTAAAATCCTTTATAAAATTTTCATCTTTATGTCGTTATAAAATCAATATCGTGAGCAATACCATAATGAAAACTTCCAAGTAGATTAAAATCATTGCTCTCAATCCGAATCTGCGGTCACAAATTTTGTACAAAAGAATTTGAAGAATTTTTTCAAAATGAGGCCGTGAATCGATTCGGTGTATTGCAACACTACTTGACATGCAGTTTGAATTCATTCTCAGTAAATTGCACACTCAAGAAGTTTCCATTTTAAAATTTGTTTTGACTTCAACTTGACATTGATGAATTTCAATGAGCTTGACAGATCTAAACAGAGATCGTCATTCTAGGAAAACGAAATTCCTTGATCACTTTGTTAGTTTATCTCTGGATGTGAGTGAACTACTTTCTCTACCTTGAAAGCACATTTAAAAACTTCATAACCTTAGAAATTAAAGAAACATAAAAGAAAATTTTTGATAGCAAAATGGCCAGAAAATTCAAGAAACTGCCTAACAGCACCGGACCTTAGTTTCTTATTGAAAAAATATGACTGTTTTATTCAATTGCTTTATTCAATTGATCTGAAGCGAAATACATGTATATAATTTTCGCTGTATGAGCACCTATGAAGAAAATAATCAAACTGTTTTTCATTCGATCTCTAAAGAGATGCTGAATTGTCTAAGAATGAGGCGTCGTGAGAAAAGATCTTGATAGATATTTGTTCGATATCTGAGACGAAATATCTCTAGGTATCTGAATATTTGTCGTGTTGCTATTGATATGGCCGCTTTATTTAAAAAAAAGCTAAAAAACGTCATTTAAGGGAAGCACCATTTGAAGACATATCCCGAATAATTCTTAAAATTCTGTGATAGTCTGTACTTTTTTGTTTTCAAAGTTAATTTTATTCCAAAGTTAATTTTCTTGATATTATAATCCTACTTTGCTCACGCAAATCATTCTTTCCTTCTCATACTCAATCCAATACTCAGAGAACAACATGGAAAATCAGTGGAGCATAGCGAGGCTGTTGGCTGAGAGTTTCGTTCGCAATGTGACCCAATTGTAAAATAAACGTTAATTAAATGAATTATAAAAATATCAACGTTTATGAGAAGTATAATTTATTCTATCTTATATTTTGTAGGGCGATGTCCAGGTTTCTAGACAGCCGCCATTTGCAGTGGAATTGACCCCCCGCCCCCCCCCCTTCGTCAGAGGCCCTGGTGTTAAAAGAATAATTATTGGCTCCTATAAGTGCAAAAGATGTACGTTATGCTCAGGTACAAGAAGCTTGTGTTTCAGACCAGTGGCGTAGCGAGGGTTGAATGAAAGATTGGAGGGGCAAAGAGGAGTCTGACAACACAGGGTCCGGGGCTTTACCCCTGGGAAAATTTTTGCTGACCACACCCTAGAGAATTAAGGAAAATGCAAGGCAATGTGGTTGGCTAACCAAACACAATAACCGTCATATGTAGCTTTTTGTTGCAGACCCCTTTCAACAACTGTTAATTGCAGTGGGAGCATTCTCTCAGAAACCAACTAACTCTAAAGCCCAATCTCCAGTGAGAAAAAAATCGGCGAAATGCGAAAAAGTTGGCGCGAAATACGTTATGGGCATGCGCAGTGAACTATTGCTGGGATTTCTCGCGAAGAATTTTTCTGCGAAAAAAAGTTAAAATGAGTTTAACTTTTTTCGCTTTTCGCTTGCGAAATCCTTCAGCAGCCAAGCAAGCCGCTTGCAAAATCCAACGCTTCCAAACTTAGCATTCCAATGTCGTGAGGTCAACAAAAGCATTCAAAGGTATTTGTTCGCGTGAAGTATTTCGCAGCGAAATTTGGCAATACTTTTTCTCACTGGAGATTGGGCTTAATGGCTCTACTGTATTTTCTTTATGATTATGTACCTCCCCCTTCAAATATGAATATCGTTGCCACAACACTGAGCCATTAAAAAGCACAAAAGCGTATACTGCGTAAAAGATGCACCACTTGTATGGCTTGTTTTTCCAGATACCTGTTTCCGCAGCATAATGTTCTAAAATAAATCACCGGACATGTAATTTCAAGAACTCCGACGCTTACAAAACTGGATAATAGAAGGGGCAATACTTTGTAAATAAATGGTAAACCAATACTTAAATCAAAGAAATTAACTCTTTGAATTGCTTAAAACACATTTCTATACCTACATAATTTGGTAAGCTGACCTACGACCAGTTACAATATATTCTGTCAAATTGTGTAGACTAGCACGTAGTGTGTTAACATATTAACCTATAAAAGGCCGTGTCTACCTGCCAGCCATTGCAGTTTCAGCATTAATAGACCAAGGTAAGATATAAAGAAAGAAAGGCATCATGGATAAGCTTGTCAAACTGATGCTAGCTACAGCAATCGTTATTGGAACTTGTCATTGCAAGCGTCATCCACCTTCAACAAGGTAAGACAATGCTATTCAATCAACCTACTTACAGCTGCATTGCAGTGTTAAACATGTACCAAAGTCCATCTTCTATATTTTTTGAGGACGTCCTAGGGTCAGAGTGCACGCTTTGTGACCTTAACGACATTTTTTCTAGATATGCAACAATTTTTGCTTTTTCCACGCTTTGCCTAACACAAAATAACAGAATGTACTTACTTTTATAGTGGAGGCCATAAGGGGCCATCTTCACTGGGTGACAGATGTGTGGATGGGATGAGAGCAGTTAAAAGGTACGTCGAGCTGAGTAGAAGTGCACTTATACACAAAATCATGGTTGCAAAGCATCTTCAATGCAAAGCCCAAGGTAAGCTTCTGCAATTTAAAACTTCAGACAAACACGTTTACATGTTGAAGTAGCTTACATTTTTTCAGCAAAGTTCAGTTTTAGAAGAGAGGCCTGTTTTCTTATACTTAGTTTCTCCGTTTCCCATTACGAAACTGCCCTTATCTACCAAATCTACCTCATGTTAGTATTACTATTTGAGGAGAAGGTATGGCACAATTTGCTTAGGGGCCTGGAATCTAAAACCCCAATCTAAAAATAGCGTGAGGGGGCAATTGTCAGGTTGGGTCCACATCCTATCTCTCTCAGCGTATGAAACTGCCCATCTCCACCAAGTTTCATGCTGGTATCACATTCTGCACAATTCATGTAATAACATCCCACACTATACAATTCATCGTTTAATTCTACTTGTAATCTTTTCAAGGAATACCGTTAGCAACATCGGTTATATTTGATTTATATTATATTTAGCGTTGATAATTTAAATTATTTGGTTTCAATTAGCTTAAGTATGCATAGCTAGAAATTGTACCAACTTCAAATAAAGAAAGAAAAAAATACCATGTGAATCAAAAACAGCCAATAAAACCGGCACTAAATCACAGGACAGGAGGTCAGAATCTCAGCTCCTTTCAGTATCGTTGGCGTTACAACATGGCCGTAGCTATCACTTTTTTTTGGGGGGGGGGGGTGAAGGCTCAACATCTTTTGCTTTCAATGAACGACCCCTTATTTTCCGACTGTTGACATACCAACCAATTTACGGTACGACGTCACACCACTTGATCCGTCCGACTTTAGGCCACTGCAAAACAGCAGCTTTGCAGAGCACATTTTGAAAAATAACAAGACCTTCATTCTCCTTTAGCAAATTTGGTCGGCGATGCTTGTTCCTCGAAGCCTGCAGGTTGCTCAAAGCCTACATGTAACAAAAACACCGGATTAAGATCTTATTTTCTTAGTTGAACATCCAATAGAACTTTCTTTAAAAATCGGATCTTTCTACCGCCTAACATGAAAATAGCATTTGATAGATTTCTTCTTGGTGACAAAAAGTCGCTAGCATGCAATAGGCTTTAGAGGAAGAAAATAAATGGAATGGAAATATACCGGAAGGCTTTTTCTTTAGGATGGAGAAAAGTGGACATTTCGATGGTGTCTCACACTTACAAAGATGGCGTTACTCTGGGCATGTACACTGATCCAAATGGAAGTTTGTATGTCAATGCAAAGGTAACCAACTATGGGTGTGGTAAGGGCAAGCCTTCATACTCTGTGATTCACATAAAAGGCCATTGGCAACAGATAATGTACACTCAAGTGTTTAAAGGTGCTGCTTCATGCTGGCAGATTTTTGGCCACAAGTAAGTTAAAAGGCGCTTTTATATTAACATCTAATAGAAATTTTCAAACTACCTGTGCAACTTTCTTCGATTTTGTATCCTTATGAATTATGACCTATTTCATTAAAGCCGGTAAAGCATGTTAAAACTCTGACAAGCCAGAAATTGTATCGATTGTAGTTTGTTAAGGAACTTAAACAGGATTTTTTTTAAGGGTGCCAGACAAAGTTTCGAGTCATAAAGCTGGATTAGAACCATTCAATCCAACTATGGGTGACATCATTTTCGGTCAGAAGAAAATGGGCTCGTCAAAAAGTAAGTAACGATTCAGCAGTTGAGGTACGGTGAATACCACCTTTATAATATCAGCGATGTTTATATACAATCAGCCTTAAGATGCAATTAAAAATATTTTATTTTAATATATTCAAGATAAAATAAGAGAACTAAAATAGTCTAACTTAAACCCCTCGATTTACCTTTCTTTTCGCATCCCAATTGTCGGTGGAACGATCTCTGTTGTCCGCAAGAGCAAGCCTTGACGAGGCGAATGAGCCGTTGCTCTTACATTTCTATCATGTTTTAGTATTGTTTCCAGGCACTTTTCCTTTGCCTGTTTTGTACGGTTTTGTATGCCCTTTGCGAAGGCAAAGTGACGTTTTGTTATATTGTCGAAATATTTCATCTTGATATATTTTATCTTTTATCATTGATATATAAAAGGTTTTTTCAATTTTTTCTATTCCATGTATCTTCTAGATAACTACTTTGGGGGAGCAACTGGACGTTGTAATAATGACGCTGATAATTTCTGGCATTTGAAGAACGGAAAGGGAGAGCGCCAGGCAACGGTGATACTGCGAAGAGAAGAAGGTGACGACGATGCTGGCATTTACACATACACCTCATGTGGGAAGCCAGATTACATCATAAAGGACATTTACGTTTTAAAATGAACTTCATGAAAGAAATCCTTATTATTGCACCAGAAATTCTGACTGATATTGCTGTACTTTGCTTATATAACATTTTCAAAATACAAGAATATCTTTTTAAGTAAATTATAATGCTTTAAACATGATAGCTTTGCAATAGAAAGCTAATTGCTCCATTACTAATAGAAATATAAAGTCTTCTTCGCGGAACTTAGTTTTTTTCTGGGTGCCTAAATATTCACAATTTTGTTCTCAAAACCATGATTTATATTGAGTCTCTGGTTGTGTTTAGACGATGCCGGATAACTTTTGTTTTGGATTTAAAGTTATACGGAAAGGCTTTCAATTTACACGAGTACTGGACTATCCATGCTAAACTTGGTTTAGTTAGCCAAAACTTTTAACCCTTCTTGTAAGTCGTTTCAAAGTTATTTTTAATCGTATAAATCAGTTACCTCGATAAGCTTTGCTACTGATGCATGTTACAGATAAGAACATTATGCCACTAAACAAGTTTTGATATCGCATCGTAGGTTTTTCGAGGCTGTGGTAGCCTGTGATTTCCCAACAAGCCATGGAAATCAACTTGTAGGACTGTACTGTCTAAGAGTAGTTCTGGTTGCCACAGCTTATGAGAAATCTCTTTCGAATTTTGTCTCTTTTTACAAAATGATTAAAGTTCAAGATTGGCGACTTCTGATTGGCTAAAAACCCGTTAACAATGGACGAGAACGGAATTCCTCCCTTATTTGAGCAGCTACATTATATCTTATCCTAAATTCATGGGCGGCGCCAAAGGGGGCTGGGGGCCTAAGCCCCCTCCCACTCATTTGGAAAAGCGTTTTTAAGAAAATGAAAAGAAGATAAGAAATAGAATAGAAGAAAAAATAGTGCGATTAACCCTTTTATTGCTTAATTTTCAAGGAATAAGCCGAGATCTATGAGGCCTTATAAAGCATTGAATTTCATTTTAAGACTGGAATTAATCAATCGTAATAAAGGCATGCCTTAAAAATTTGCCAAATTTCTTAACCGATTTCAAGAAAATGAGTACAAGAAATATTCTGAAATATATTTTAAGCTAATCTGAAGGGCGTGGTCGCAAAGATTTTCTGCTCTCTTCGCTCGCAAGGAACCCTCTTCTTTCAGAGTTATACCAAGGGCCTTCGACAACATCTTGCCGTCCTTTCCAATTTGCCGCTAGCAAAATGCTTGCCCTTTAAAATTATATGCATCAAATATTTTGAAGCATTTTAGTGGGTTTTACAAAATTTTTTTTTTAGTCAAATGAAGCTATCAACTCGAGCCCCCCTCCCCACTTTGAATTTCTTGGTGCCGCCCCTGAAATTGCAGTAGTGACATTGTCGCAGTTTCCTCTTATAGCTGAAACACCATATTTTCAACCGAGACCAGTTTTATTTATTCAGATACGAAAATTAGAGATAACTACAGAAATGTAAATTTTAAAGCAGCATAACAACAGATGTAAATTTGCTTTATCAAAATTGGCTTTTCGTTGTGCGTTAAAAATATTTTACAAACTTACACAAATAAATGGTTAAAACCCAAGTATTAAGTTAATACATAAGTGAAAACAAATATGATATAAAAAACCAAATAAAATTTGATGAATTGAATTGATGTCCATTTAATGCAAAGTTTTATTATTAATTAAAACTTCTTCTACCATGGTTGTAAACAGTAGTTTTGTATTTGTGGTAATTTTGATAGTTTGGTAGTTTGTTGAAGTCATTTGGGCCTTTGTATAGAACATTCGTTGTCCGCTATTTGACAGTGCTATCTGCATAGTCAATAAAAGTCGGTTTCTTGTATTATACGAATGAATTTCATCATTTCTTTCAAAGAAAATAAAGAATAGAATGTCAATGGAACTTTTTTCGGGTATATAAATATATGAAGTTCAAACAAAAGCGAAGCTTTGGTCCTCCTCCAGGGCCTCCTCTGTATTTGCATTTGGTGCTGATCCAAAGTCCTCGTTCTGGTTCTTGTCTCTCTTTCAAATTTACTAAAGAAGGTCAGATTGTCAGATAGGTCAGATTGTCTTGTGTGAAATGAAACTTCGACCTGTTCTGTTAGCTTTTAAGCAGCTTAATCGTCAAATTCACGGACGTACTCAATTCCTTATTCAACCTTGCAAGGCCGAGGTAACCAGAGGTATGTTTAGTTAAATCTTGTAAGTTTAGACGTTAAAAAAGTTGTTTTTTAAACCACCCCTTGAAAGTCTCATAAACTTTTTTGTGGAATTTTTATTAGGTATTGCCTTTTTCCGAAAACCTATGGAAATCAGTATAAATGTAAGGGCTGAAGTAAGAAATATATTTAACAAAAATTTAGCCAGCCGTGTAAATACAGGGGTGTTGGTCTGTTGTTTGGGAGGGGGGGGGAGTGGTGATGTCACATCAGAAATTCTAAGCCCCAATTTTCAAATAGTCAGCCAAAATTCTCTCGATTGAGGAAGGAATTGACATAACTGCATAATGTTAAGGCTCTGTAAGAAATTGCTAGTACAATGTTCGTACAAAATAATAAATGGCTTATTGTCATTCGGAAATTTTGCTCCCTTCACCCTCCCAAAAATACCCATCAATTTACATCCCTAATCAAGTTTCAAATTATGCCACAACCAAACAGTCCTGTTCAAACTAAAAACTAAAATGCCCTTTTTACAATACATAATTTTAGTATATGATAAATAGCATATCATTAGCAGAGCCAATGCTAATGAATGGAGGGCATGGGAGGGCGCGTTGCCCCTCTTTAAGGCTGTTGTTAGTTGGAAAATCTAAACGATTTTCGGAAAATTTTAGAATTTTCCACAAGTCACATCCCAATGACTGGCTGTTTGCTTTGAATCGATTAGTTTTATGTAGCATTGGCTGAAAATAGCCAAGAAAGTTAATCCTTCCAGAAAAATTTAGTGGTCCTTTGTCAGGAAACACTCTAGGATTCCTTTTGCAATAAGCTCTGAGATTCTTCCAGTTGATCACGGAAGCTTTACAGTGGGAGGCAAACAAGCAAATGGCAAAACGATAATTAAGATATCTATTCAGAATTTTGCTATATGCTGAAGATGTCTCTGCCACTGAAACTCCCATGACACCAGAAAGTGCTGCGGAGATTTTAAATATAGGCCCATGTCAACATTGATTACAAATGACAAGCAAAGAGTTGATTTCTTGAATTCTAGATGGAATCTGCACAGAATTGGATTGACATTTTGATGGAAATTTATTAAAATTTTAATATCTGCCTCAAAATAATCCCTTTTAAGGTGCAAGGTCTCATATAGAAGCGAATTCCTAATATTACTTGAGGGATTTCAATGTTGCAGACACTATCAACCAATTTCAAGATTTCCAACATTTCTATGAAACATTCATTTTCACAAACACAGAAGAAGATGATTTGAGGGAAATCCTGAAATCTATTATGATCAATCGGCTTCGCTCTTCTTTTCCAAACCTCTCTATGATGCTTCAAATTCATGTTTGTCTACCAGTGTCTACCATGCTTGTTTAGAGGGCTCGTTTTGCAAGGAGTTTGATCACCCATTGAAAATGATCGTTTTTCAAATCTGGTGACCCTGAGTCCCTGCAGAAACACTGAAGTTGATCATGACAAGGTACTAGACAAGTTTGCAGCCATGAAAAAGAGAAAGAAAATTGTTGGTTGGAAAGACCTGACTTTTTGGCATTATTGTGTCATGTAACCTGGTTTTCCTTGCTATCATGTCGTTTTGATAACATTGTTTGTAACCTTTTGAATTTACTGAAAAAAGGTTTCAATTCAGCAAGAAGAGACCTCCTCCATGAGGAAATCTATCTGCATCTAAAATATAGCAATTTCGGTTGCACAGTGGGCCACAAGACCTATACCTAGCAAGTGGGAACTGACAAATAGATACACATTGCATAGTATTCTACGATTGAAGTAGATATGTTGTCGGAAACATTATGATGTCCACAGCCCTATACACCACTGCTTTTGTCAGCCCTGATCATTAGGAACGTGAATAATAAAATAAATGGTACATTTTATTATTTTCGTTGTAACAGTTAATTTACAAGGCATAAAAACATTGCAAAAACTCCTCATTTATATCTTTTCCCAATAACCCCCATCAAATAATGTGCTGAATTAACAAGCACCTAGGGCTGTTTGGAAGATTTATAGTATGATAATTAATACTCTCTGGGATTTGCTATACAAGAAGAACCTTGTTTCATCCAAACTAAGTTTGGAGCATTCGTTCCACTCAAAAGAAATGGAAGGGCCCTTTTTAGTGTTGCATGGAGTGCTAGGCTTCTGAATTATTAAGGCTTTGAGTGCCAATGTCTTTTTTTACCTAGAACTCAGAGCAGGTTGAGACAGAGCACAGATTCAGCCTAGCATGCCTGGCATACTTTATTGTTCTAGATAAACTCCAATGGGGTGGGTCAAAGTGATATTTTGGACACAATAAGGATCTTTTGCAAAATAAGTAAATATTTTAGCATTCCCAGCTTAAATTCTGCAAAATAAGACCTTTATTAACCTTTTTAATGTTTTCCCTCCCTGTCATCTCAACATAGAGATATTTAATTTTGTTTAATCATTCACAATTTTTAACAGGCTGTCACACCAAGTCAACCAGAGTATTTGCAAGCAACATGAGAGTGAAAGTATTATCAGCACTTGATGACAATTACATGTATTTGCTGATTGATGAAGAATCAAATACCGCTGCAATTGTTGACCCAGTTAACCCAGAAAAGGTTTTTAGAAGTTTTTTTTGTTTTGTTAAAGATATGCAGTAAGTTTTGTTCAGAAATGAATGGTTTTTATCTTTTATCCAAAATAACTTATTAATTAGAGAAAATTTACAAAGAAATTTTAGAGAACAAAGAAATATGGAGAACATCAGAATATTTTTTTGAGATTGTTGGTACTCACTAGCTTGTGTCATAGTTTGTTTTTTAAGCTGTACTTGACTCGGATTTGAGTCTCATTGAATAAGCTGTAAGTGTTACCTACAATTTCAACTTTGGGGCCCTGAAGGTTTCCTTCATAGATTTAAGCCTTATTCGCATCTTACATAAATTTACTTTTTGAAATCACTTTAAGGGGGGTACTGGTAAGCTATTTTTTTAATTGTTAGTGCTTTTGAACTATTTTCTAATCTGTAATTATCATTGGTGAACACAAGCTGCTAACTGGCTCACTTCATTCTGATTTTTTTGTGTTGGGTGTGAAGCTGGCAAAAATTTTCACTTTGCTTGTACACAAAATTTTCACAGAATATCTAAAAATTTATTTTCAGACAATATATAGTCCTTAGTCATATTGCTTGTTTCCTATAATTGTAGCAAAGTAATCCCTTTGTTGTTGTACTACTAGAAGTTTCTAACTAGTCTTGTAAAGTATGGTTGAACTGTTACCCCTGAAAAAGTCAAATGTCTTGCTTTGTCCAATTTTAATTTTGTTTCACACGTGTTAAACTAATAATATCCGATTACAAATCACCCACCCATCCATAAAATGGTAAAAGTCTGGCCATTTTCTTTTGTTAGGTTGTTTCCGCAGTAAAAGATGAAAAAGTTAACCTTACAACGGTTCTCACTACACATCATCACTGGTATTTATAGAGCATTCTATTTTGGTTTAGTGTCTGATTACTAATTTTATTTTTCCCATAAGTTATTTATCATTTCTATTCCATGCAATTTCCTACTCAGCAGAATTTCTTTGTTTTCCTTCTCATATTATTATAAAGGATACCAATATGAACCCCTTTGATAATAACAGAAGGGCGAGAACAAGGGCCCGTTTTGTAAAAGGGCGAGAACAATGGCCCCACTTGACCCTTGTATGAAATGGTAAGATGGGCGATAGCCCCCCTACACCCTTCTCTGGTGTCCCTTAACATAACATATAATGAGTAAAAAGGAGCATCAGTAATCGACCACAAGGAACGCAGATCATATTACAAATTGAGGGAAATAAAATTTGGGAGGGGGGGGGGGGCCAAAAATGCTAAAACCAAAAGCAGGTTGATTTTGTATGCTTTTTAATTACATTTTGGAAATTATTAGGGGGGATAAAGCCCAAAAAGCCCACTGCTTCTGTGGTTCCTGGTTTGCGGGGAATAATAAAATATATCTCGAGACTGATTAAAAGAATGAAAATATGAAAAAGAAGATAATTCTTCCACCCTCCCCTACATGTGGGGCCTCATTATTTCCTTCTTTCTGTTTTTTGTTATGTTCTTTGAAAATTCAGATATTCCTGCTGTTTGGCTTTTTTCCTCCTGACATACACATCCTAATAGCTCTGCAACTTTCATTTAACATTTATTTAAAATGGAAAGTCTTAACTACTGATCAAGTGATGATATCTAGAAGGTATAGTCTTTAACTCAAATCTTTCTTTGTTACTTATTGTTTAAGATTTTTTAACAGGGATCATGCCGGTGGAAACGAAGAGTTATGTTCAAAGGTAACAGGGCTTAAAGTTTATGGAGGAGATCAAAGAATTGGTGCTCTTACAAATCAAGTGAAACATGGCGATAATATACAGGTATCATTTATCAGAAAATTTAAACTGCAAAAGTTTCAATTGGCACAGAAAATCAGAGACATGGCACATGGTATCAGAAGTGTAGTAGGCAAGACCTCTTATACGAAGCACTTAACACAGATTGCAATAAAAGCATGAAAATCTGCACCCACACAGTTTGATATGCTGAGTAAGATGGGATCGTGACCCAGTCTGAGAAATGCCTTCAATAGCTATATTTAGAATGATTAATTGTTCCCACCCCTAAAATGATAAACTCTACAACTTTGTTGAAAATAAGACCAATGAAATTTGCAACAAATACTAATCATAACACGGTAAAATCGTCAAAATGCTCCCAGATTCACTTTTACAGAATGTAATCGTTTCCAGATCTCTAAATGCTAATCTTTAAAACTTGGCTAAAAATGAAGTCAATGACCAGCAACTTGATTTAGATGCTAATTATAATAAACTTAAAAGATTTGAATCGACACCCATTTTCAAAGTGCCCCCAAGTACTATTTTTGAAATGTTATTGTTCTCTGACCCCTCAAATGATTGTCTCTGTAGCTTTGTTGAAAATGAAATTAATGACATGAAATTTTCCATTAATACTAATCATTTTCACAATAAAATGTGTTCTATTCAGCACGTTAAAACGACAGAACTGCATAAAGACAGACAGCCCATCCACCCCCACAGTTGTGAATTTGTAGCCAGTCTTCATAATTTGTCATTTTAGGTTGGAAACCTGAAGATAAATTGTCTGTTCACGCCATGTCACACTTCTGGCCATATCTGTTATTTTGTAGAAGGAGATGGGAAGGTGGCACCCAGTGTATTCACAGGTGAAAATATTGAGGCCTAAAACCATGGTTTTCAGAAGTCAGTATAATTAAACACTGCTGACAAGAACTTTTGGTTGTGTTTTTCTAAGGGTAATAAAACATTAATCTAATATGTAATAATCCAGGAACTATGAATCCATACACCATAAGATGTTTTTATTATTTTTTTATAAACCGATGCTGAGAAGAATGTAATCCGCAGAGTTCCTGATTCATGTTCAGGTTATATGACTATTTATTAAACAGCATTTTGGTAAATAGATCAGGATTTAATCAAGCTTTTTTGTTTGTTGTCGAGATATCGACGTTTTATGAAACAGACATTGATTGAAATGAATGGAAGAAGTTTGTCGTTATTCACATATACTCATGTGATTTGATGACAGCCGCCCAGAGAAGGGTTTATTGGACTATGTCAATTCGGGGACGTCGATTCAGAATTTCAATATAATTTACCCATCGGAAGAAGCACTTACGTGATATGAGGTTATTTGCCCCTTAAAATGAGTTCAACACTTACTATATAAAAAACATGCACAGAGACGTACAATCGATTTTAACGACATAAACCACAGATTAAGATGACTTAACGAACATATCTGAAGGATATTCACCATGCCTTACTCTGTCTGTCCCTATCGATTGTTATGTTGCCCAAAAAGGGGTTTCAAGATGGCGAAAGGCGTTTAGCTTTTGCAAATGTTCTTGCCTTAGGTGACACCCTCTTTGTCTCTGGTTGTGGTAGATTCTTTGAAGGTACAGCTGAGCAGATGCACCATGCACTGAATGAGGTCTTAGCGACCCTTCCACCGGCAACGGTAAGATCTACTTTGCAATTTCAAAACGCTTTCTCAGTCTTTTCAATTTTCAACACACACTTGATTTTTGAAAATCTTAGAAACTATGCGGTAATGAAAAGCTCTTGAATTGTAAAAGTTAATTACAAAAATTCAGGACATTAATCTTTCATGCTTTTTCTGTGAAAACCGACAGTCCACAGATGAAAAGTCTTATTGACAAATATAAGCAATATTTCTTTTTGAGTGCCACAGTCAAACTTGAAAATAATTTGAAAAGCGGCCTTACCTTTCTGAGCAGCCCGAGTATAGGGATTCATATATTTAGGTGTGTACACGACCATTGCATGCCTCGATTGTTTCTGTTAGAGTACTTCCTTGCTTGGAGATTGAGGCCTTAACTTTAGGTGGAGGTTTAAAATTAATGGTATTTACCGGGTTACCTGAACTTAAGAAGTGTCATCTTTTGTCATTCCAAGTTACCTTTTTCTCAGATATTGTGTTGTATGATTCAATCAAAAAAGCAAGTGCATCATTCCGTTTTATCATATTGTCTATCAAAACAGACTTTATTTGTTCCTTTGTTTCATATTTCTCATGTGTATGTTCATTTTGCCTCACAGACAGTGTACTGTGGCCACGAGTATACAGTGAGCAATCTGAAGTATGCCCTTCATGTTGAACCCGGAAACCAAGATATTATCGATAAGCTGGCATGGGCAAAGGTATCAATTGTTTATTTAAAAACATTGTTTATGGATAAACTAATATTTTATATCATCAACAGTGTCTTGGCTAAGGGTGTCTTGAATAGTGGGAAATGAAGAAATTTTGCGAGAAAATTAAATGATTCGCTCAGGTTTGCTTCAACCCTGTATCGAATTATCTTCAAAAGCTTCCGTTAACGTGTTTTATCAGTATTCTGCGAGTTGATAGTGCTCCTTTTAGCAAAAGACAAAATATTAAGTGTGTTATAAATTCCCTTGTTTACTTAAAAATAACATCATTGCAATCTGACCTACCATTTTCCAGCACACTATCTATGAAGCACATTTAACTGTTATTGTACAGAGCACTTTACACTGTACACTGTACAGAGCCCGGTCGTCTTTTCATCTAGACGTTTTTGGAATACAAACGAGACAAACTAAAAAGCCGCCATTGTATAGACAGAATGAGTTCGTTTTCTTTCTTAGACTCCAGTGATTATTTTTCTATAGGCACGTAGTCCTGATTATAAAACTCTACCGGTCATGTGCTCGCACTTTTGTGACAGTCTTTTTCCGATCCACAACTGGGTGTATATGCTCCATCTTGTTCATTTTGACACTTATTCTGACACTTTATACTCTGAGGAGAGTCAGATGAAACGGCTTTTTTTATGCTGTAAAATATTTTCCTTTATCAAAGCCTTTTCCCAATTTCTTGCCGCTAAAAATTGTTCACGCTTAGCAGTGCTGGCTATACTTAACTCTCTGTATCATTTGTGCCTTTTCAGAAAAGGGTTTCTTTATCCAGCGTTTTGCCCGTAATCAATGCAGTGTAGGACCCGAAGTTTCAGTCCATATGTTTTCTCCCTGTTCCACCTCCGAATCTCGCAGGATTGCCTCAATGTCTTACAGTATGTGTCACCAGTCTATTATCAACTGCTTTTTCTTGCATTGATTATTAGAGAGCTGCTATTAATCCTATTTAAAGGTTTTTTATAGAAGTCTCTCTAAGGTACAAGTGCAAAGTTGTTTATTCTCTAATCAGTTTTATTGAAGAACCGACGTGAAAGTAACCTTTCAACCATTCCTTCAACCATTGAAGCGGAACTGAAGTGTAACCCTTTCATGAGAGTCAAGTAAGTCGGGAATCTCCTTAAATTTTTCGATTCACGACTTTCTAGCAAAATTTTATTAAACCACAGCTTTAACTTTTTCTGGTTTTTGTTTTTTTCATTTCCAAGTTCTGTACAGCCTAAAAAGCTGAAAAATAATAAACTGTACTGAAAGAATGGACTGACTGAAATTTGTCGGACAAGTGGAATTTTTGCTCTAAAGATTAGGTCTTCGATAAACTGTTAAAATTATAGCTTCCTTTTTCTGCATTATATTATTGTTGCACAAAATGATACTACATCGTACCGTAATATTGTTTTGTTTATATTTTACAGTGAGGCAGTGGTGCAACGTCATACTAAAACAACAGATCCTGTTGCCACCATGGGGGCGCTGCGCAAAGAGAAAGATGCATTTCGCCCTAAGATGTAGTCTGTGCTGAAGCTGTCCAATGCGTTTGATTCAACATTCGGGCAGAAGAAGAATGCCTGTATGAATACACACGAAGTCCGTTTGCATGCTGATTAAAGTTGGGGAAATGAACAAGCGAAAGTCTTCTTATTTGTGAGCAGCCCCCGTCAAAGAGCCAAGAGCATTCGTGATACAGTTCCATGCGCATACTCCTTGACTCAAAGACAGGGGGGTCGCTTCACTCATTCGAAACTTTGTATTGTCTCCTAACAAAGAAGTAGTTGCTGTTTCTCATCTATAGCAAGAATAAGAATCGATTATTTTTGTTCAAACTTAATGTATTTGCATTGATAAGGTGTAAGTAAGCAGCGATTGGATGATACAAGTCATACATAGGCTGTAACTCGGTGTTATCTTTCCACGCCTTACCTACCCCTTCGACTGCATATTGTTCCATCTTGGTTTTTCAAAGGACAGCTCATTTCACAGAGTTCTTATTTTTCAATATTTCGCAGCCTATATCTGTTACACCTTAACCCTAGCCCTTATATCTTATTGCATTTATGAATGAAGAGCTTAAGTATTGTTAACATTCAGTTATTTCTCCAGACATACGGTAAAGTAAGAACAAATAGTAACATTTACATTTTATCAAACTACTTACCTCTCTGAGATTTCTTTTATCATTAAAAATTCTTACTCGAAAAAAATTCAAATTCCCATCGTGCATCGTGAAAAAGATCGTCTCCCAAGTTCAAAAGTAGAACAATCCACGAAAATAACTTTTCATTGTTATTAAACCCTAGCTTAAGATGATGTAAGTAAAACACACGCTTTCTAATTGTAAAATATATACATTACAAAATTTACACATCACAATCATTATTTTCGAAATTTTTCGCTGCCACGATCAAACGAAATTATTCGCTGCCAAAAACTTGAAAAATTGACATTCGAGACGAAAAAGAATGACATTAAACCAAGGAAAATTGCTCTTACTTATTTCACTTCTCAGCTCCTCAAAATCTCATTTCTCAGCTCAGCCATTCTCTCCCCACCTTCAATGGAGCTCCATTTACTATCGTGTTCTGTTATCACACACTATCGAACAGAATTCGATGTGGTTAAAACCGAAGTTCAGCTACAATTAATATTATTTTCACCAGGGTTGCAGAGGTGGGGGTGTGGTGGTGGTACAACCCCACTTTTAGAAGAAGCTGTCAGTAATTTTGGGTTTGGCGGTAAAAGTTTGGATGTGATCTTGACTTCGGTCATCATGTGCTAAAAATCGTCTAGGACATCATTTCATAAAACTATTTGGATAGCGCGTTGAATATGACTCTACTAAAAGGCATTTTGCTCTTCAAAGACTTCTCGTTTCTGTATCTCTAACCACAGATAGAGGAAGGAAAAGAAAACTGTAGCTTTTGTAGGTGTTCATTTGAAAAGAAAATCTTCGTAGTATATCTTTGATGATGTGTTTTGGTTTTTGTTGTTGCTGCTCAACCTTTTCCCCTTCTACTTTCACCAGGCTCTAATCCAGTCCAGATTGTCCAAAGGATAGCTTTAAACTTTGGAGAATCTCTCCTATCTTTGTGTCAAGCTTAAACCAAATAAAACTATGCTGCATAATTATAAAAAGATTACAATTGTGGTTTTGCCTAGGACCCTCCTTTGTTAAAAACGATCTTCTGAATATTTCAAACCTCCATTCTCCTCTGGTTCATAAGTTTGCCGAAGCCTCAAAAAATTGACTAATGTCGTAGTGCAGGGCGTCGTGGGTAGAGACTCTTGGGGGGCACAGCTTGCAAATTTTGCGACAACGGGTTTGATTTAAAATTATGACAAGCGCATGCGCAGGTTTTTGAATGCAGAAGACATGGGAAACAATATATATCTTTTGCAGCATCAATTTTACCATTCGACAATTGGATAATCCTAATAATCAATAATCAGTATCTGTGATTACTAGTGAGACTCGCAGTATGGCTGATAATAAATGTCTTAAGAATCTAAAGAAACGAACTGGACGATTTTCAGTGCATTAGAAGTCTTCTTAGCAATGGTGTTTCAGCAAATTTGCCGATTACTTCATCGCAACTGAGTGTCAAATAAGTCAAGCTCAACATTTTAATCAACTTCTCTTGGTCCATTGTTGATCGCAGCCTCTTTTTGCACATTTGAGCACACTTGAGCTTTAAAAAGGTGCAGTTGCATTTAGTAAAATCAATTGGCAAGCTTGCTATTTCCTGTACAACTGTACAGATTTTGATAGGCAGAATGAAAAATAAAAACTTACGAGTTTAACAGTCTTAAGAAAACTTTTTTTGTTTATATCTTCCTTCTTATACTAACTAGTTCCTTTGAACTTTCTTGCTTTTCTATGAGCTAAAAGTATTATTTTTCTGAACAGATACGAAATTTCCGACAAATTTCCGAATGGTCGATGATAGCGGCCAGGCGCACCCCTGCCCCCTCCCATGCCACGACGCCCCTGGTCGCCTGATATTCTTTTATCATTTTATCAAATCTGCGTCAACGAAATAAAAAACCGGCAAACTATGTTGTCATATACCCGTTCCTTTTTAGAACAGTGGCTGTAAAATTTTTGTTTTTATGCATACTTTGTCGTGACTTGCAGAAAATTCTAGGTGATGATGACAGACTGACAGACATGACAAAGGATTCCATACGAGGCGATAACCCAAACGAGATCGCTGCATCATGCTTGGATCTGCGCTTGTCTGAGGCCTTTCTCTATAAATTTTGATCGAAAACGGTGAGTGAGCAATACAAGTTTTAAGAATCCATACGAATCACGGCATTTGTAAATTTCTATCTATTTCATTGGGTTAGAATAAGCAGTACTAAAGTAAAATTGTCTGCATTTTGCTTTATTTGTTACCTGTATACTAGATTTTGATAAATTCAGTTTAATTTCTTAGCCTATTGGATCTTCCAAGGCCTAATTTTTCAAACTTGTCCTATCGATTTTAGATCAAAATGGGTCGCAGACCAGCAAGATGGTAAGTTACTTTTCTATTTGAACTTCTCATATTTTCTCGTTAAATTTCTTCTGTGTTGCTGTACAGAAAATTCGCCATTTAAAACTAGTTTTTCTACCATATCATTTCTCTGGTATTATTTAGGAACTTGACAAGGAGGCCTAAGATTTGCTTATAGATATTTTTATTATCAGACTAATTTCAAAGCACAGTAACTGTCAAGTTCTTTTGCAACTAAAGCCTACTAAACTGAGAAATTAGTCCAATAAACCACCTCGATCGAATCTTTATCGAGGATGAAAGTCCCAGGAAGAAAAACTAAAGAAGGGAATAAGATTTCCTTGGTTGGTATTCTACAGTTGTTTTATCGGACACAGTTTTTCTAATAAAATATGTTTTTCCAGTTTTTCGGATCTTTTTCACAGTAGCATTCTGAATAATTTAATTCTTTTTATAGCTATCGTTATTGTAAAAACAAGCCATACCCCAAGTCAAGGTTCTGTCGTGGTGTTCCAGGTAATTGATTATTTTGTATTAGTGTATTTTTTAGGGTTCTAAAACACTATAAATCTTTTAGAGTTTCCAAGTGTTGGTCCTAGAAAGATTGTTTTGCAATGAAATAAATATATATAAAGTGTGTTAATTTTTAGCCAGAGCCTAAAGCCAAGAGCCTAAAGTGTGCTAAAAATTGCTTTCATTTATATTCTTTTTGAAAATAAATAGTTTTTTTATGTGTCAAGCATTACAAGCCTGCCCTATTGCAAGCAAAATTAAACAAAAGCAATTCATTTTGATGACATTGTGTGATGACACACCAGTCTGCAGAGTGTGGCTGGCGCACGTGGGAGGTCAGGATAGTGCTGCACGCCAAAATTTTCTGATTGAACATCAAATTTCCTATAGCGCTATTAAAAAAACTTAGATTTGCACGCAAAATGATCAGTAAAGAAAGGTTTGCACGCAGAAAACATGGCGTGAATGAGTATTGCACGCGCAAGATCTTGTCGAGAACTGCCATACTCTGCAGACAGGATGACATATTGTTAGGTTACTTAGGATGATTGAGGTTAGTCAAATAAAAGTAGTTTGGTTTGCTGTTTTCCTGCTTTTCTGTGATATTGTTATTTTAATATTATTGAATTTGCTTTTTGTCTTTCATTAAACCCTTCTATAAATAGCTCCAAATTTATGAGATTTCATTTCAAACACACACTATATATATATATAGATGCTCAATAAATAACAACTTGCTAAAACAAAACGTTTAGCTATAAGCTTACTTCAGAATAACTAACACATACATCTAGAGCATAAATACATACATACATACATATTTTCTCACCTTCGGCTGGGCTTAGAAAATATTATTGTGTTGTTAAATTAGCTATTATTGTTCTTGCTTGTAAAATGTGTTACCTTTTGTTCTTTTGTTTCGTATTACTTATTTTACGCTCCAGATGTGTTAGTTATTCTGAAGAAGCTTTATTGAGCATCTATTTAATATTTTAAAAAAATTTATATATAGATAGGAGCTATTGAATATATATACATATATATATTGTATATATGTCTACCAAAAGCTTGCTAAGGTTTCTAATTGAGGTCAGAATAATGAGCATGCAGATTATATATTTAGATGACATAGCTCAATACAGCACAAAAAAATAAGTAACCTTCTAGATTGTGTGTTTTGAATTAAAAAATGCATTTTTGTAGCTAAAATATTCTTTTTTCATGACAGACTCAAAAATTAGAATCTTTGATCTTGGAAGAAAGAGGGCACCAGTTGATGACTTTCCACTTTGTGTGCATATGGTCTCTGATGAGTGGGAACAGTTGTCAAGTGAAGCTTTAGAAGCTGGTCGCATCTGCGCAAACAAATACCTCATTAAGATGGCAGGAAAAGATTCTTTCCATATTCGGATGCGACTTCATCCCTTTCATGTTGTCCGAATTAACAAAATGTTGTCATGTGCAGGAGCTGATAGGTTTGTTTTGAAGTATATACATTGTACATATCGTTTTGTGATTTTACAGAGTTGAAAAGGGGCAGAAGGATATAAGTCTTGGTTACAGGGATTGGGGAGTCAAGCCAACTGAATTTCTCCCTTTGCTCAATCCAGTTTAGTGAAATAAACACATAAAGAAGCTTTTTAAGCTTTCTAAAAGGGTCAGTTCCAAGCAAAAATGCAAGGTTCATGCCCAACCAAGTGAATGCCACAAAAGAAAAGACCAATAATCTTTGTCAAAGTTAGAAAAATTCCAAAAACAAGTTAGAAATGCACAGCAGTTAGGAAATGGTAGGCAAAGGCCCTGCTCACATGATACCAGATTCTTTTTGCATCGGATTGCTTTCCATATCGGATAGGCCTTCTGTTCACACGATGACGCTTGAAGCCGATACGCTCAGTATTGTTTTTCCGGAGTGAAACCATTCGGCTGTGAATATGGAATGGAATCATATCGGCTCGCTTTTGAGCTCGTGTGAACGTATGAATCCGATATGGTTTCGCTCCGAAACCTCTGTTTCGAAAAGACAGTTTCGTTTTTGGGGTTTGTAAAAACAGTTTGGCACACTTTTCAAGACGCAGAATTACAGTGGATTGCAGTTAAACAACAAATATGCTCCTTGCGATGATGATGAGCTTCACAAGATAAATGCAAAGGAAAATTAGATTGTTTGAAAATTGATTTCGAAATACTTCTTCTTCAAAACAAAACAGCTTATCAGTTCTGTCAGGTCAAAGAATGCATTTAATCAGAAAAAGATGAAAACAACAAACAACATTCCACGTTGTTTTGCAGCTGCTTCAAGACAATGGATTTTTAGGGGTAGTGTTGTGGCGTAGCTTCTCCGTGTGGACAAGAGTTAATCCAATACAAAATGAATCTGGTACTGTGTGAACAGAGCTTCATATTCGTATAGGATCTAGAATCCGGTATCGTGTGGACAGGGTCTAAAAAAGGGTCAGAGCTAACAAACTTCCAATGAAAAATTACACCATGAAAAGGCTCTGTTGGCAAGGATAGTTCATACTTACTTAGTATATAGACAAGAGAATGTATTTACCTTTTTGCAAAACTGAATGGATATTTTGCTGTTTTGAAGAAAAATTTGGTGAAACTTTGAAGCTTTTCTCTGGTGAAAAAAATTTTCTGAAAAGTTTGTTTAGCAGAAATTGAATGTGTGAGTAGAATTACTTAAGTAAGCCCAAGCTGCCTATTATAACTAAAAAGCAGAGAATATTTTCACAAAAGAAACTCTTGTTTATATGATGCAACTATGATATAAGTTTGACTAAATGCTGTAAAGAGCCATAAAATATTAATTTTGCCTTTCCCTTTATGCGCATGCCCATTCGTTGCACTTTCTCATTGGTTCAGACAAATGGATAGAATTATGGCAATAAACAATAGGAGTTTAGACTCATCTCCCCAACAGCTTAGAAGTTGTTTGTCTGATTTCATCATTCACTACCTACAGTCTGATTTCTCAGCTGAAAGATCGTCCCAGTAATATGTTTATGATCAAAGCAAATGTGCACGTATTCAATTCAAGTTTTATGAAATAAATTTTAATCAACCCTTTGATATATATTTCCAGAATTTGTTTTGAAGCACTGATTTGAAGTTCCCCAGAACTTCTTGCTAAAATATTTCCTCAAAATTTATTTTTATTTGAAAACTATATATTGAAATGGGGCATATATATTTACTGCTGGGGCTTAAGTTACCTATTCCATGGAGTTTTCTTTTGGAAATTTGTCTGCTCTGGCCATTTTTGTTTTTATAATATTTATACACATAGAAAGTTCAGGTATATATATATATTTATATAAACATGTACTGTTTTTCAAACTGATGTGTTTCTTTTTTAATTAGATTAGAGATTGTGGCCAGCATAGACTCTAGATAAGTGGGGCCGCTGTTGCATAATAGAATTTTTCAAAAAGGCTAATCTATATATATATCATGTTTCATAATTGATCTTTTAGCTGCCATTTATCAAATTGTTTCCATGCTCACATTTGTATATGTTTTTGAATATAGCCTCACTGTATCTATATTTCAATGTTAGGCTCCAGACTGGTATGAGAGGTGCTTTTGGAAAGCCACAAGGCACAGTTGCACGAGTTCACATTGGGCAACCCATCATGTCTGTGCGATGCAAGGACAACCATAAGCCAATTGCAATTGAGGCTTTAAGAAGAGCCAAATTCAAGTTTCCAGGAAGACAAAAAGTAAGAAAATTGACAAAAGTTAACCTGTGACTTTCTGCATTGAACCAAGCAGTTATGGTTTACAATGTGTGTTATCATATGATACCATTTGATACCAGTTAAAGCTGAGTAGACCCTGCATTTCCCTGGTTTACTCAGCTCTAACTAACTAACAGTATTGTTTGGGTTTTTGATGAAATTTGGAGCAATCAGATTTTGAGCTTTGCATTGCCACATCCATCTTATAGAAAAATTGCACATTCTTACTGAAAAGGCACATAAAAACATGTAGCTTTTGATTTCTAAATTATATTGGGCTGATACTACAGATATTTTCTAGCAAGGATTGTTTTATTATATGAATCGAATATCAGACAGGTTAAGGATGGGTTACCAGGCTGGATGAGTTTGTGTTCTGTTAACACATGACATCAGTTAACTTGTGTCAGATTTTTGTCTCATGGCCTATCTTTTCAACTTTTGCGAACTTGAAACCCTTGCATTCACCTATCCATTCATTTTCTAAGAATCTGTTATGTAGCATGGAATTATTCAAGTAAACCCATTAACTATACTGTAATGGGGTCAGTTCTATTTAAGGTTTGAAAGGGGACCAAATACAAATATGTTTCCACTTATTCAACTGAATGTCATATATACAGAAAGTTGAAGAACCTTGTTTAATTCTTTTAGATTTTCATCTCAAAGAAATGGGGCTTTACAAAATGGGAACGTGATGAGTACCTCAGTAGAAGAAATGATGGCACTTTGATGCCAGATGGTGTGCATGCAAAGTATCTTCCACCCCGTGGCCCACTCAGTGCATGGAAGCGCAGGGTTCAAATCAGTGCCTAGTTGTAAATCAATGTGAAAAAACATTTGAATGAATTCAATCAAAAGTATCTGAAAAGTAGTATTTTCTAGCTTCCTTTTCTGCTGTTGCTAGATAAGTATCCTTTGTATGGATCATTCCATATATAGCATCACATCTAAGTGCAATACTGTCCAGATTTTCTTGAAATTTGACTCTTTTTTTTATTTCAGTTAAATTTTTCAGTCAATTTTTTATTTCTGTGCTAGGGGTGTACCGGATCAGGATTTTCAGAATCCGGCCGGATTTACCGGATTTCTTCGTGGAATATCCGGCCGGATTCTACCGGATAATCTGACAATTTATAGAATTTCAAGTAATAAGAGTTTTGAGCCACTTTGCGAAAAAATGTATAGCGAGAAGATCAAAGAGACCTATTCAGGGTTGCCAGATTGAAAATCAAAAACTCTCTTAAGAATCCATCGAGCAGGCACTGGTTATATTTCTACGCTTGTGCCTGTTAGATAATTTCTTAACTTTGATAAGAATCTTACTTTTTTCCAAAACCCTTTGCTAATATCAAAATAATATTTAGGTTAGGTGATAAAATTTGAAATTTGGTTAACACTTTGTAGTTAACTACTAACTATTCTATGAATGTAGTAATTACTTATTAATTTTGGACGTCTGCTGAAAAGGCCAACAAGGTCAAATTTTTCCAGGCAATCTAAATCTAAAAACCAAAAATGAAAAATTTGGCCTAAAAAGCCGATCTGGCAACCCTGGATCAGATTTGTGAATTATATCATCCAGTCTTCCTGTTTCGTGATGACGAGCACTTTCATTTCAAATCTGTTTTCAAGGCCCTTGTTTTATCATCGATATTGTTTAGTTCTGGAAAATCCATTTTTGATCACTGTATGAAGTCTGACTGACTTGGTTTTCCAAATTTTCTTAGTTTTCATTAAAGTTTTGGAAAATCCGGCAACTGGCCGGATTTCGGAAACAAATCCGGCGGGAACCGGATTTTAAAAAAATCAGCGATCCGGCCTACCGGATATCCGGTACATCCCTATTCTGTGCCAGATTCTGTCTTAGTTTGGCTTCCCTTTCTAAAACAGGGGCTTTGGCCTTTTTACCTTTTTTGGTAGATTCTTTGCCATCCTTCATGTAACAAACAATGATTTATTGTTTGTTTAATGTATCAATAAGAGCAACATTTGATATTATTTTTCTCTGAGAACCCCCCTCCCTGTATCTAGCCCCAAAGCAGCCTACAGGGCAACCCATACTTTCAAGATGTTTATGTCATGTCATATACCCCTGCCAAAACCTTTTTAAAAAATATGTAAGACAAAACATGTTGCAGACTTGTTCTCTAGCAAAATGAATTATCAGTAAAGATTAGTCCATGTCATCTAAATTTAGTCTCATGAAAATCGATATGTGTTTTTACAATCAACCATTTTCAAGTGAGACAGCTAATGAAAAAGAGGCCATTATTTTCAAAAAACTGCATGGCCAAAGGCGGCTGAAAGTACACACTTTGATCCAAGCATAAATTTAATCTTTGCCAAACTTTAAGCTATGGTAAATGAAAGATTTGAAGTTTGCTACCAGATAAGTGTTATCTTGGCTGTAGTTCAGAAGCTACCGTAATTTGATGGGAACTAAATTATGGTAATTTGTTAGGGAAAGTGCCTTTGATTACGTGGCCATATTTAGCAAATTTTAAGCATATTTGACTGATTTCGAAAATCTAGATGTGTTTTTTATCCCCTGGTTGTGCAATCAGAAAGTCCTAAAGAGAGACTTGTGTGAGGTCATAGCTTGGAAACCCTAAACGTTCCTTGGCAACACCTTATAAAGCATTTCCTGTTTATAAAGCAATAAAACCCGTTTATTTTTCTTCATTTTTAGCCCCTTCCCCCTTGGAAAGATATAAATCAAAATTTATTTCGAAAGAGGCCATTGGAGGCATGTCTGCTTTTTTTAGCCAATCAAAATATGAGATTCGTTCTAGAATTTTCTGGGAAGTGGGAATTCCCCTCTCGAAAGCCTTTGGCGATTGATGATCCTCCATTCTTCAGAAAGCAGATGGTGAGAGAACAGTTTTGCAGATCGATCTAGAATTTAAAGTAGGACGTCAGTGAAGTAACAAACTAAGGATTGATGGACCGGTGTGTTAAGGATGAAAATGGAAGACTTGGATTTCGGGCTTTTGGCGACGTAGTATTGATGTGTGCCGAAGATACTTGCGGGCCTAAAGGGAAGGCCGAATTTTGGTGCGAGGAATGCTGCCGCACTTCAACTACCTTCGCAACAAAGATCCGTACTCTTGCGTGGAGAAATTTTTGTAAGTCGTGTTCTGTTTTGTTCTAATAGATGTTTCAAATTTATGTTCGCTAATAAGGGCTGTTATCCGAGATGAAGGTGGTGGAAGACATATTGCAATAATTTTTTTTCCAGACCAACTTGAACAATGTAGTGTCTTATTAGATTTGTTAGAATATGTATTTACAACTCTTTAACCTATGATAATTAATAAACGACTTCTGTAATTTATAACAATTTCAACCTTTCTCTTCGATGTTACTGATCTCTTTTGAGAATTACGTCATGATGACGTCACCCATAGTCATGCAAACATAATGTAGGCTTCGGGCCAAATAATTTTAATTTATATGAATGAATTCTAGGTAACTAATCTGTTTCTCCCGTTTTCTTAGTTTTCCTTCTCAATTTATTTTTGCTTTAGGACATTTTCGTTGTTAAGTTTTCCCCTCTATGATATATAAAGTTCCTAAAATCTGTATAACTATTGAACAATTTTCAATTGAATAACAATTGAAACGAATTGGCATTCAACTGGCAGTTTGACCAGCATGCTGTCTGAAATTGTTAACAATGAATCTTTCTGTTTTTAAGATTCTAATTTGTCCTAAATTTAAAATTCATTGTAGCTACAATAAAAGGAGTAAATATGATTTAGTAATAAAGACCCTGCCATGTTTAGTATAATAAACATAGTTTGGTTGCTGAAAAATTGCAGATAGTGGGCTTGCTATTTTCATTTTCATTGGCCTACTCATTACTTGCCAGTCTCTTTTTCAGATTCTGTTATGAAATTCTTGTTAAGATAATTTTTATATATTGCTTAGAACCTCCTTTCATATATCTCAAAAGATGTGAATTGTAGGAGACCATTGAAGGAGGCTATTTGCTAGTGAAGGAGACCAGAATTTTGTAATAGTCTTATAATACTTTTTTCACTAGCAACATCAACAGCAAGGAGTGTCATGAATCCTTCTAGCGACCCTGGCATTTCTCCTGGATACATCACAGTTGCATGTGTCGTAGGATTTCTGGTTTTGGCTACCATTATTGCAATAACAGGTAAATTCATTTGGAATTTAGCATTCACCTAAAACTATGTTAAAAGTTGTTCCTATATGGGGGTACCAGGTATTTTGGCGTGATTGCATGATCAGCCTATTTTCGATGCATGAATTCATGAAACAAATTTTTGTTATGCGTGAATAGACATTGGCACGTGACCTTTGAATCAGTATTACAAATGCATGATTGCGTGAAAATGAATTTTGAAACAAATTTTGAAATGAAATGCTTTCGTTTCTATAAGCAGAAAGTCTTGGTAAATGTCAGTTTCCACTACCAGACCAGGTAAATGTCTCTATTATTCAGAGGTTCCAATGCCGATGGCTCTGCCAACAAGAAGTTACTACTATTAGATAGTTATTAAAAAATTCAGAGAGCTTCTAGCGGGCGTGATCTTGAAATTTAATTTCCAGTACCATGAAATCGTGAATGCAGTTATTTCATGCACGATTGCGTGATTCAGCCTGTATACCTGGTACCCCTCTAAAGAGTATGACACCACAATGTCAAGGCTATGAGTGATGTTTCAATTGTGCCAGACTACCAAAAAATTATCATCTTTCTTTTGGGGGTATGGAAAGGATAATTTGCTTAAGAAAAGTATATGTATATATGCTTATGATAATTGGGAAAAGAATTTTTTTTTTAATATACCTTTCTTACCAAAGTGTAATGCAATATGGACATTCTTGTTTACTTGGTATAAATCACCTTTCCTAAAAAAGGAATCTTTCAATTTTTATTCATTTTTATAGCACCCTTGAATAACTTATGGTCTCCAAGGGTCCATGCCACGGTTTGTAGACTGGGGGGGGGGTGGCAACAAATGGAACAATTTTCCTTGTTCCCCGTAACAAAATTTTGCCAATATGCTGACATTATAGTTCCTCAACATTAAAAGAAGGTCCACCAAAGGGCTTAGTTCCTTGCAATTTAAAGAGAAATTTAACAGGCCATTACAAAAGGGCGTCCAAAAGATTTCTTTGCTGTAAATCCTTGAATTGTTTAAAGTATTGAGTTGCTACCACCCAAAAGAGTTCCTTCATTTTTACATTCACATGCCAGTAGGATTCTTTCTGCGTAGGAACCTAAAGACTTGGGGGTAGAGAAAAACATGTCCCTTTAAACAGAAGAAAAGTCTCCTTGGTCTTGTGGATCTAAAATGCCAATCATAACTTGTGATTCTGCCATTGGGAAGCATTACTTGACAACTAAGATTTTGCCAGAATTTTTAATGACAGCATGTTTCTTAATTGGCAGACTCACTAAAAATCCTTTTTGTTTTGTAAAGTTTTTTGAGATAATATCTCCATCTAGTTGAATAGTTTATTACAGGCCACAGAATAAGAAGCCACAGATTGGTATTTCATCCTACCTATTGTTATCAAGATCTATTTACACGAAAATAAAAGTAATTACTAACATGCTGATAAGATAAATCTATGTGAAAATTTGGGCTATTTTCAAACCTTAACTTTCAATAATGTGGGGAAATGTCTGCCCCCTGCCCCCCTCCTTTTGCATTGACCCTCTCTTTCAAGTTGCTCATACATTTTTCAACAAGCTGAAGATTAAACATGCTTGTTTGAGACATACTCTATATAAATATTGACTAATTTGTTATACTAAAACATGGCTTAGTCTATTTTTATGACACTTGATTTGTTTTGTTTAAATAAAACGTTTGATTTTATTTGTTTTGGTTGTCATGTGGAATATATAGAAATAACATGTTTTGTATCCCAGTTTATTGGAAAAAGCAGAAGAAGCAAAAAAAGCGAGAAAGGAGTAAACAGAACACTTTGCCTACTCAAGTTGATAAGAAAATGGATGGAGAATATGTTATCCAACTAAATGGTCAGGTTGTGACATACCAACCAAAACGCGATGTTACAACAGAGCCCATTCAGGCCACACCAGATGATAATTTGGGACCAGAATCTGGTCTCCTCACAGGGCAATAAATCAGGGGAATCTGAATTCTGACAGAACACAATTTCTAGTGAATGTAGATAGTTAGTAAAAAGTGTGTATATATGCAAAAATGACATTTGATGAGTTTATGTAAATATTGGTCAAATCAAATTTTAATTGCCAACTTTACATTTTCTTTATCTGATGACTGCCTCTACAACATTGTTCTCATTTGATTCTCTCAAAAAAAAGTTGATCAAGGCTGACATCTTGATTGGCATGTGTCCTATTAATGCATCTTTTTGTAATTAATAAATGGTCATTAATTTGTGTTGATATTTTAAAACCCCAATAGCAATGCTTCTTTCCCTGAGGTCATTTATCTTGTCCCCAATAGAATAACTCTAAAGCTGTTTTTTTTCGACACGATGGCACCATATAACATATTCAAAACTGACGTGCTATGCAGACATGTCAACTCTCCCAGTTTTGCCAGGAGACTCTAGGCTTTCCTTGCTTTCTCCCAGTCTCCCGGTTTTTTATAATTTTCTCCCTGTTTTTCTTTGTCTTTTAGCAGAGGTTTTCTTATAACAAAAATGATTGAAATGGCTTTCTTCGTGACAATGTTTTTTGTTAGTGTTTACAAATCAACGAAAACGTTGAAAACCATCGATAATTGTTGTCATTAACTGTTTGTCCAACATGACTTTTTTGCAGGTATGTTGTTTATAAATTCAAGAAATTCCAGGGATCCCCCTGTTTTTGGCCAAATCTCCCTGTTTTTCTCAGCAAAAGATCTGAAATCTCCAGGTTTTGAAAATTTTAGGTTGACAGGTCTCGATGTCAGGTTGAAGTTGACGAGGAGTAAATGAGCGATATTGCAATAAAAGAGGTAAACACAGTCGACTCAGATGGTAGTTAGTCACTCTGCTTTAAGTCACAGTATTGTTTACAGTCACATAAAATTTAGACCCAAATACGCAAAATCTTTCAATTAAGCTCCGTTTAAAGTCAGTCCGTTTCCCAATGATGCCAATGAATCTGAAAATTGACAATGGCTTTTCCCCACCAAAGAACCGATCCATCAGTCCTATCTCAGCTCCATAATGTCTGGAAGGGAAGCATAACTTGCTTAAAAATGCTAAGCCTGTCATAAAAACCTAAAAAACATCAGCTGCACCATGTCTCTCTCCAGTCTCCTCGATCCTGAGCCAGTCTCATTGTCTCAACCATGCTCACACCACGCAGATCCTTCAGCACGTCGCTGTAGCGGGTTTTTGATTGTCCTTTTCCTCTTGGACCTAGCAGGTTTATGGTCCACCTCCTCCTCTTGGGCCAAACACGACGATACCATTCAACAGGAACTTGTCGTAACTACTGTTACAAAGGACATTATCAATGAATTTCGTTAAATTTATCCAGGAGAGTCTGCGTTCACACCAATTTTTGAAGGAATTCACCATTTGTCTTCCTTCCAGTGGATGCTGATTAGCTGTCTGTAGCACAATAATTCAAATCTTTTATGTTCTTTCTGTCCGAGCTTGTATCTTTTCAGATTTTTATCTTTTTAGTTTTCTTTGCATTAGTAACAGGCTTGTTTCTTTCAGTAATTACTCGTCTGTCAACCAGCTCCTGTAGTTTCGTCATGCTGCCCGCTACCTGTACCTTATCATCAGCATATATCTGGTTGGTTATCTGGTATCCACCTATCAAGTACTGCCTTGAAATCCATGTAGCGCCTTTTTCATGATTGTCTCAGAGTAGATATAAAAAATATGGTGATTAAATGCCAGGGGCGTAGCTAGAGGGGGTGCCGAGGGGTGTAACGCCCCCCCCCCAATACTTCATTAATTCGTCGGTAAATCTCCCTTTTGTCTACAAAATCCTTTGTTTGTCGGTAAAATCATCTACCAGTGGGTGAAATAGCACCTAAATTCTTCTCCAACTATGTCTTCGTTCGTAAATTTTTCTTTTGATAACCCTCCATAAAAACTGGAAGGTCAAGCGACGCCACTGTAAAATGCATCCTTGCCTAACGCCTTGATCAATTTTTAATCATTCAGCAGGGCTTCATATAAACATCCCCCCCCCCAACCCCCAACACACACTTTTTCACAAAAATAGTGCCTTTTTCAAAATCTTTTGTTATGATCGCGAAATTTTCCCTTGGCCTACCAACTTTCCAATCTGCGTCGGAGCCCATGTTCAGTCAACCCATAAGTAGCTCTTACTGTTGCTTTTTGGTCAATATACATTGCTTTCAAGAGAATGATGACGTGTGGTCAGGACAGCCCATGTCGTACATGTTCTTTCAAAGGATTTCATGATCCACTTTGTCAGACGCTTTCCTGTAGTCAATGAAACAGAGAAACAGATCTTTCCAGAGAGAGGCAAAGTTTGTGGTAGAAAGCCTCCATGTTTGGGCCTTCATTTTTTATTATTTCAGCAGAGATTTCATATATTACTTTGCTTTTCCCATTTTTCATTTCTTTGATGGTTTCTCTTGATCCTTCTAGCGGCGGTGTCGGTTCGTCTCCGGCGGAACAGTAGTCTTCCAGCCTTTTAACGAGTTTTGTCTTGTCTTTGTCTTTAACGAATCGTTCCATCTTTAGATAATGGTATCCGCTGTGGGCTTGAATGTTTTGGTGAGGCATCCTACAACTTGATCATACTTTGACTTTAGTATTAGTATTTTGCTTCAATTTTCTGACATTAATGTTTTAGTAACTTTTCTTTGTCCATTCTAATTATTCTTTGGGTTTTGGTAATTCACTTTAACAACTGGACCTAGATCGTATTTCTCTCCTCGCTGTAGCTTCAGTTACCGTTTAAGCACAGATCCATTTGTTACTTTTCTTCTTTTTCTTACAGGTCATACAGGTCCTGTAAGTTAAGGTAAATAGGAAGACAAAGTGAAATTACTGGGCGTAACAATAGACAATCAACTAAAATTTGATGACCATATAAAATTGTGTGTAAAGAAGCAGGAAAAAAGATAAATGCACTTTGCAAGAATAGCGCCTTATTTAAAGTAAGATAAAAGAAAACTTTGATGAAAACATTTGTTTTGACATTCTTCAATTACTCTTCGCTGGTATGGATGTATTGTAGTAGGAAAAACGATAAACTTATTGATAACATTCATAAAAGATCATTCCAAATAGCCTATAACGATTTTTCATCTAATTTTGAACAATAACTGCTCAAAGACAACACGGATACAATCTGTTGCAAACCTTGTGTTTCATGTGTTAGACTTTAGACAGAAAATTTTCCAGCTTTTGATTTTATTATTTATAAGATACAAGCTGATTACATATTACGTTGCTACTGTACTCAAAATCTACGCCCTCTCCTTCTTCCTCCTCCTACCAAGAACTCTTCACGACACGTGTTTATTTTTTCTAGGGACCTGGGGCGAGGCCTCTAACACGATCCAAACAAGGAATTTAAAGCAACTTGCAACAGAAATTTACAAAACTATTCATCACGAAACCCCAAGTTTTTCATGGAAGATATTTTTAGCATTAACTGAATCACCTTATTTTTTTGCGTAGTTAAATTTGGTTATTGTTAAAATATTTGGTTGGTTTTAATTAGCTTTAGTATAGCTGGTAGAGTACGTTTACCAACTCAAAAGAAAGTAAAGAAAAAAGGTCGGCCCGTCATTTTGATGCTTAATTCGATATCTGCAGTTAGGAGTTGGTGTTCGCTGTTGCAGTCTACACCTGTGTGAAATAGACGTTTAAATCGAGAAGAACGAAAATTTGAAGAAATGACGATTTTTGCGAACGGATGGACTTTTCCTTCCATGTCCATCTTATAACATTCAAATCCGAGTCCAAACTTTTATCCAAACGGCTAACATGCAAAACGACGGTTCTTCGCGAACTTCATTACCACATGCACTCTGATGAAAATATTTTACGAGGTACAGCGCAGTCTTTCTCAAGCACTGTTTGTCCTAAATGTGCCTCAACACTTAAACTAGTAAACTGAAGCCTGGTTCACACGTGTAAAGCAAGGGCTGATGCAAGCGAAGTAGGCATGCGCAGTTAAAACTTTTTGGATTGTGACAATGTGAAGTAAGCTGTTCACACACGTGCAAGCAAATTAATCAAATCTGATGTAAAAGTATAGGCTTCCTTGATCGGCTTTAAGCGAATCATACATAAACAACGATTTGGTCTGTGATATAAACAAAATTTGAAGAAGAAGTTTAACTTTCATTAGGATACTTGATGCTAAAGCGTAGAATACGTAGACGAAAGCAACTCACAGTTTCAGAAGTAGTTATTTTTTCCTATCCATGGAAAACCTGTCGGACTTATTGTAAAGAACAAGTTGTTTTCTTACAGCTTTTGCAAATATTTCTTCCGCCATGTTATATTTGTTGAATGCAAATTATAGTTTTACCACGTGACTCTGTACTCGGGGGCGTTGTGGCTCCTAGAAAAGGGCCGGAGCGAAATGACCATAAAAGGGCCCGTCATTTTGTATGACATCTCCGAACACAAACCACAAGTCGCCAAAAAAGATTACATATGTACCTGGAGGCCATGCACTTAAGAATAATTAAAAATATGCCAGTTTTTATCATTTTTAAAGGTTCATTTGCTATATCTGTTGGGGGTGTATCCCCTTTCTCTAACCATAGTCTCTTTGAGACTGCAATTAAAGTATAACAAATCCAATGCAATAGTGCAAATTTGATACAAACACAGACGCGACAGAGCACTTACGTGCACTGCGAGCGAAGCGAACAGAAAATTTTTGCGGCCACGCCTTTTAAATAAGCTTGAAATACATTTCAGAAAGGTTTTACACGTATTTACCACGTTTTACAATTTTTATGCATACTTTGTTGCGTTTCGTTAAAATGCAGTTCTTAAATTGGAATTCCTTGCTTTAAGAGTTCCCCTCGAGATCGAGGCCCCGGGGCAGTTTGCCCCTCTTTGCCCCCCTTTTCGGCGGCCCTGTTCATATTCTACGCACCTCTTTCACAGGGGCCTGAATTGAATGGGGCCCACCGGGAATATTCCCGGTGTCCCGCCTAGCCACAACGCCCCTGTCTGTACTCATTTCATAGAGCACGCGCTGAGTACGACGTTCACACCACAAAATTTATTGAACAAGCATGACGCAAAGGAGAAGCAGACGCAGCAGTGAAGCAAGATCATCAAATCTTTTTTATATTCTTCATTCAATGCATGCTTCATGTTTGCTCCATGTGTGTTCACACACCACTTGCTTCTGCTGCCACGCCTGCTTCTGCTTCAACTCCAGGGCCTAAAATAAGAATTTTTTACAGATCTACATTTTCTTATAAATTTTCAATGGGCGTGGCAAATATAGAAACTGCCACCATAGTGCAAATAGCATGTCCAGAATGGGCAAAATTTTGAATGAATGAAGCATGTGAAGCTGGCTCTTTGCAATATACGGATTGGGTTTATAAGAAAATTAGCAACAAATAGCGATGTCTTAACTTGTGAGCATAAAGTTATCTAAAGGAAACCCTTTTACATTGTTTGTTCGGATCTCCGTCAAATTTATTTTTTCTTTCCTTTAACTTTTTCTATTTTTTCAGTCTTGCTTCCCAGACTTTAGTGTTTTTGTTTTTTAGAGCCATATCTTTGCAGCTGTTCACGGAACTCGAAACATGCGTGTTAACCAGGCTTTAGGTCGCAATAGCTTTCGCAAACCTCTTGGGCAAAACGGTTAGCTTCCTTCAAATGTTTAGCCTTGCATGTATTAACTTTCTGAATCTCGCTCCGAATATCTCTGAATATCTTTGAATCTCTCTGAATATCTCTGAATATCTCTGAATATCTCTGAATCTCTCTGAATCTCTCTGAATCTAACTTGCTAAGCATATATGTTTATAGGTTTATATGTACAAGGAAAATAACAAAAAAGCATTACGTAGCATAAAATGTTACCTAAAATAGGCTATTAGGTAATTCTAGAAGCAGAGGCATACACAACTTGATGAGGGTAATCCTACAACAATAGAATGGAATGCTGTGTAATGCGGAGTGGGGCTTTGTCACCAAGACAGAACATTCAATACACAAGGGGGTTCACCAAAATGCTACGCAATAGACGATATAGCTACGTACAATCACTGCCAAAAGTCTTGGAACACTAACGTAGGTTTTCAAAGGCAAACTCAGCCATCCCCCTCTCCCCCTAGGAACAATGTTGATTTACTTTAGAAAAAAGAGAGGGGTTATGGAGTACGCTTTTTCTTGTGGATTGTTTGATATTTTTCTATACTTTCAACATTGTTTTGGGGGGAAAGGGGGGCGGAAGTGGTAGTATTCAAGAAAACAAATGAAAAATAGAAAAGCACAGCCCAAAGTGTTAGGTGTTCCAAGTAATTTTGGCAGTGATTGTAGCTACGTATGCAAAACAATGCGAAGCGTAATTGCTAAATAAACCCATGCTTAGGCTGGCATTATTTTAGCTATATTACACCTTGTCGTGTTCTTACATTTTTCATACAGCTTTTCCATTTTTCACTAAACAAAATAAATATGGTCAATCTGATTTCCTGTTTTTCCTATCAGGTGCTGTCAAAGTATCCATTTTTACAGTCATTTTCAAACATTACAACCCCATCCAATCTCAATCCTTATTTTCCGATTTCCCAGAAAAACTTTTCTGTGAAATGGAAATCAGTCGCTTAAGGCTATTTAACACGTTGCAACTTGTTGCAACTTGCAATCAATGCATTTCCGATCCGATTTCCCATGTTCGCGGAAGAGGCAAATCGAGGCAGAAAGCGGAACTGACTTGGAAGAGAGGGCGATACTTCGTTTCACAAAAGCAGGCGGGCAGCTCGTAGCAGAGTTTTAAGAAAATCGAAACAAGCACAGATGCTACACACTCGAGTTGAGCTAGCGAAGATTCATTATAGAAATACATTTTCGATAACAAAGATTGAAACTAGGGTACATTTGATACAGAAGTGATGTAGCACTTGACACCAGTTGGCCTAAAGATCCTTAGTCTCGTCATCGAGGAAGAAGTACTCTATTGAATTAGATAAAGATTTCATAGAAGGGAGGGTCAGGTATGTTGACATTTTCTCTCATTAGATGTTTAAATATACAAATAATCTGTCTGCTGTGAATTATTTGTTTTTTAATCAAGGTATATTTTTAATTAAATAAAAACTTTTATGTTTTAAGATTCTTGCAAGAAAATTCTTGTTAGTTGTTTATTATCTAGATGCAGAACCTGAAAAGAAACTGAGCATGGTCTTTTGTGTATCTTGTAAAATAGTGCTCAACATGATTCTTTCTACAAAATGCATTTGATAATGCAGTATCAATTGCAATTTGGTCAAATATACTGTACCTAGTATGGATTTCATGGCAGCTGAAGTCCCAAAAATTTTTTGCAAAACAATGAGTGCACTCTTGCACAGGCGAAAGATGGGTTTGGTTTTGATGTGTATTTGGATGTGCTGCAAATTAGGAAGTTTTTTCAAATACGGCAAAATTGCCCTCTAAATTTGGTCGCAACTGTGATTGGAAAAAATGTGCCATTCTAAATTGAGTGATCCACTTGAGATCAGGGCTGCCAAAAAGTTTCAGTGGGCTTGTGGCAAAAGTGAAGAAAGCTCCTTGCTAGCGAAGCGAGCAGACAATTTTTGTCACCTGTTCTTTAGATTAGCTTCAAATACACTCCAGAATATTCTTTGCAGTCATTTTCTTGCAATTGTTTCAATATTACTTTGTTTCAATTGTTTCATTGTCACGTTTTACTTTTATTTTCATTCTATAAATGGATTACTATCATTTAACTGTAAATGGTTTTATTCCATTCTTAAAATTGAATTCCTTTCTTAATGAGATTCCCTAGACATCAAGGTTTCCTTAACTTTTTCACAGAATGTAGTCCAGGCGCAAAATTTGAACATCTTTAAGACCAGGCTTGATAAGCGTTGGGAAGACCAGAAATTAAAACTGGAATTTTTTGCTTGAAGAGCTGAGGTGGCCCAACTGCAGAAGGGAATGAGATGACATGTTAGGTTTTTTCACAATTGATTCCTACCGCTGCTTTTGAGCCACTTCTAACCGAATTAATGAAAAAATAGTATTTTTAATTAGGTTAATGAACAAGTGCAGCAGCGGTTACAACATTTAATTTTTGTATATGTATGTATCAAGGCCCTTAGGCAATTTGCCCCTTGTACCCCTCTTGGTGGCCCTGCTTTAGATCATCCTCATGATGCTCTCAGGATGCTTATGTTTTTGGCCTTCTTGGCCATTTTTTAGGGTATGTCTTTACTTGCCAAGTCTTTAGGAATTTGAATAACAGCCACTGATGGTAGTGGTAGGTAAGCGTATTCCAACTCTCAATTATGAAATTCCCTGAGATGTAAAATGGATCTAAAAAAGGAAAAATGCTGAAAAAAATATGCACACACTCAAGAATCACTGAGAAATTTGATGCACACTCGAATGTGCTCACTTATCACAAATGCACTCTTGCACTCCCGGGTAATAGCTTGTGCACTCCTGAGATCTTGTCAAAAACTGCCATGAAATCCAGACCGGTACTGTACAATGATCCCCAATATACTGGATCAATGTTCATCCAAGTGCATTAGTTACTGAATCTACTAGGCATACTGAATGAAAGAAAATATGATTCATATTTTGAAAAAGTTACACATTCAAAATAATATCTAATTTGCACCTGAATTACATAAGTATTATTCCTGATATAAAAAATTATGTTGGCAATAGTGCTCTCAAAGAGCTGTCTTTGGAAGTGCTGCTCAAATCTCTATTGTACCCTGTTGTTTTCACTGCATACTTTGTTAGCTCATCGTGGTTTTTGGAGCATATTCTTATGCCCTTTCCAAATTTGCAATTAGAGTCCTAGACTATAGTCCCACCTATCCAAACCCTTCTCTCTTTGCTGTTATGTTTTTCTTGAGTTTTTGATACTTTTTTGGTATTTTTGATTAGAAATGCCCAGATTTTTATTGAAATCCTGTCATTTTTAAGGCCCTTCAAGGTGAATTTTATGTAATATTTTTCTTTTAGCATCACATAACGCCATGGCTGGGGTTCTACACAATAGATTGGTAGATGCCTGTGTTGTTGTGGGAATGGATGAACAAACAGGGCTGCTGCCATTACCAAATATGATCAGAGTCGATCAAGTGAACGAAATTGATGTGCTAGGCCCATTCCAGTTGAATGTTCTTGGTGTTCTTACTGGGACAACTGCTTTTTATCCTTGTCAACAGGAGCAGCTTTCGGGTATGTTGCATTCAGTTACTGATTTCTACAAAAAGTCCATGTTTTGTATAGTAAACTATATTCTGTATTGTGAGGTTCTGTTAACTCATGTTTTGGAGTTTGGAGCAGGGCAGTATTGAGCAGGCCTAATAGGATTGCAGGGAACTGAACAGTGTAGATGTACAGGAAAATTTGGTTGCAGGGCACAAAAAACAAGACGGGGGTATTACATGCTTGCTTTGGGGCCCACGCTCTAAACTACTGAGACTATCTAAACATATCTGCTTTTGCAGAAAATTTTATCAGTCTGCAAACGTTAACAGACTTTTAAACAAAAAAAATTATGTTGATGTTTTCTTAAATTAGCAGTTAAATTAGCATTATGTTTAAATTCCCAAAGCCCCTTTATAAGGAGCCTCGTATTCATTATAGCACATAGAGAAAAAACTCGAGCCTTTTGGAAATTTTATTTTTACTCCAAAGATCATTTACCTTCGACAACTCAGATGTTAATTATCCTTCAAATTTTTTTCCTTGTCTATTAAAGATTTTGAACAGTTCACTTTATAACAAACTGTTAATTCAAAAAATACATCGTCTGATTTTTTTGTATTTCAAAGGAGGGTAGATGCTCTCCAATAATTTCAATTTTCAAAAAGCTCTCCGCTTTAAGGAAAGTCGATCCAATTATGTAATTCGTTACCCGGACCAGTCTTTGTTCCATGTTCGTACGCACACAAACTTTTTAAAAGCTTAATCTAAGATTGCACGTTTTTAAGATATACATTCATAACCAAACGCTTTTTTATTCCAGTGTTCTAATTCCAATTAGACTTAGCTCATTTTGCAAAGAGACCCCCTTTTCCAAAATCTAGCATTTATCATTTTATTTTATAAGCCATGGCGTATAGAGTTTGTTATTAATAGATATACTTCGGTGCATTGCTATTTAAAAACTTGGCTGTTCTTAGGCTTTAGATAATACATGATACATGATGAAGGTCCTTACTTTATGATATTTCTTTACCGATGGTATATAGTGTTACTTAAGGTCTACAGGGAATAAAGATGATATATAATTGATATGGGAATTTTTGAATTTCTAGGTGGTGATTACTATTCTGAGTCCAATGTGATATGCCCCTGTGCTGCAACTAACACGCCAGCAAGCCACGGAAGGAAATTCCGACGATCGATGTCTTATGCACCAAATACAATGCCTTTCTCTGCAGAAGTCGTTCAGAGTTTGCCCCCGTTTTGTTTCCCTGATGGTGGCTATGCGTATAAGTCCGTCCAAGATCCGCACATGCACTATCTTGTCCTTACCAATATGGACGGGGGTCGTACATATTGTTGCGGGCTTGTCATGACGAGGAAATTTGCAGCTAAGGAGGTCAGTCAGCTTTCAAATTCTTATGATCTCTTTCTAAAGTCAAACGATGAAACTAAGGATAGTCTGTACATCCCTTTTTGTGTTTGCCTGGTATCAAAGTGGGCCTACTTCAATACGATGAAGGATCTTCTTTCGTCGCTTCTGGTTAAGTTGCGTGATAAAGCCAACGTTTGGCCAACCATAATGAAATTCGCATCCCATGTGGCTTGTATCATGGCCCCTCCCCCTGGAAACCTGTCTATAGAAGTTGAACTTTTTAATAACACAATATTCGTCCCGTCGGCTGATGAAAGCGAAAGATCTGTAATGGACCTTGACCTTCAGCTTCCTTTGCTGCTACTGCCCTTTTCAGAAATCATCAAGGTCATATCTTGTATTCTGACGGAGCAGCGAATGATATTCATCTTCTCAAATCAAGCATTGATACCGATTGTGATAGAGAGCTTCTTTACCTTCATCGAACCATTCAAATGGCGGCGGACCTATGTCCCTGTACTTCCCCATAAGCTCGCTGATTTGATTGAGGCACCTGGTCCGTTCATAATGGGATGTCACAGCCGTTTGCGCAACCACATTAGGCAAGTTATACGCATGGAAGAAATACCAAGCATTGTTGTAGTTGATCTAGATAGAGGCACTGTTGATGAAAGCCCCAAAGAGAGCATAGTAGTTCTGCCAGACTATATCGCACAGGCATTTTCTGTTCGTCTGCGTTTTATGAAGTACCTGTATGACCTCGAATGTATGAAGATTCCAACCTTCTATAATGTAGTCGAGGCTAAACTTCATAGAGATACGTTCAACAGAGAGTTCAGGCAAGGCGTTAAAGATGCATGCCTCGATATGATGGTAAGTCTGTTTGCTGAGGTGTTGTTGTTTACCAGAGTAGGTGAAAAGATCTTCGATAAAGAAGGATTTTTGAAAGCGAAACTTGACCAAGATCAGCCATTTTTCAAGCAAGTGTGCGCTTCTGATGCATTTGAGCGATTTGTTGATGATAGGCTTGAAAATCCGAGTCAGCGCGATACTTTTGCAGTTCTCGCCGAAAAAATAATCAACACTAGTAATTCTTTCACAAGAAAACGAAGCACAACAAATTTGATGCGCAGTGCTGGTAAGAGCCCCCAATCACGCAGTGGAGATCAACTGGCCCCGAAGACGTTTTTCAAGCAGCCGAAATTCCTAAAAGAGGGTTTGCACAGTGGAAAGTACTTTGAAAAGTGTATCAGAAGACTAACAAATGAAATTGACAGTCAGAAAAACATTTCCTTAAAAGCGTCCTATTTGTATCTTCGTGGCATGATGCATTTGACAAGTAACCAACTAATCGAAGGCCTAAAGGACTTCCATTCTCTGTACTCGGCCAATCAGGAGCTCTTTCCAAGCGAGTATGTCCAGAGTGTTATTGCAGATCTCGACTCAGCGACTGAAGAATCACTTAAACAACAGGATTTCTACAAACGGGCGGCGATGTTCAGAATTTTCAAGAAGAAGATCGAAGAACAGTCTTCTGGTCGACCATTGCGGAAATTACCCAATTCACCGTTAAGATTCGAAGAGTTTGCGAAATTAACCAAGGCATTGCAGATTGTTTTGAGTAATGAGACGGCAGAACGATTATTTGCCGCCCTGACACATAACAGAGGGAACGAGGTAATGCCAGACCAATTCGCTCTACTCTACAACACGTTTACCAACATCAAAAGTGACTTGGAGCTCCTGGAGTTGCCTGGATTGAAGCTGGTTGGAGAAGAAGAATTGATCATACAATCACCGCTGATCAACACGACCAGGGGCATGGGCCGAATCGTCATCACAACAACAAACCTCTTCTTTGTGGTTGATGGTGTTCGCGAAACTGTCTTCATTATGAAGCTTCACGGTGTGAAAGAGGTTACACGATACCAGCACTACGTTGTTTTCCCACCTGGTGTTGCCGCCATAAGAATTATAAATAAAGGTAAGTTTTATATCAAAACTCAATTTTAGAAACAAATTTATCGTAACTTTTTTCATTTATGCCATATGTTTTGCCATAGTTTTATCCTGTAACCAACTTGAGCGAAGACAAAACTTTCTGAGCTAATCATTGCGTGACGTCATCATTGCAAGTACTGGATTTCTACATATAACTTACCCTTAGACCCCCTAATTGATGCAATTCATCTTGTCTGCTAATTTTAAAGCTAATTTTTTTGTGGCCGTGGTTATGCGGTTTCCTTTTAATGCTATTATTGCTAAAGTCTCCCTCACTCTGAAACGTTCACAGTTTTGAACAGTCGCTAGTGCTAATGGTTGGGAAACTCGAGCAGGTTTATTTGTCTGTTGCCGTTATATCTCCTACGTATTTTTAGAACGAAGTGCTGCCACATTCTTTGCCTGCCTTAAAGATGACAGAGACTTCTGGGTGACTGCGATAAATGAAATGGCTGGAGCCAGTGAGATTGCGTTCTCCTTAAAGGACCCAAAAGTTGTTCTCCAAGCGGCAAATCACGTGACGTTGATGAACGTGCTGGTTCAGATGGGGATTTCAGAAAAGATTGCCAGTGCTGTTTGCTACTTTGCACGGAAGCGAGATTCAGATCATGATAAGCTTTCTGATGAAACTCGCGAATCACTGGAAAGGAGGCTAGATCCCTGCATCCGAGAAACTAACAGAACAACTGTTACCAGCGTGACCTACGTTCCTGGAACAACGCAAGCCGAGGCTGAAACAATATGGTGTGGTCTTGGATCGGGAACCATCATTGTGTACGAAATAGAAGAGTGGACTATTGTTTCAGAACTCAGGTTAGAAGTTTTTGTCGATTTTCAGAGTTTATTTGTAGATAAATGAAAATTACAACATTTCTGGCCTAGATACTGTTCTCTATGTTCCTCTACTTGCTGCGTTTTGAACACCAAGTTAGATTTAGGGTATCCTTTCTACTTGACACTTGGGAACATGCTTTGACTAACGAGTGACAAAGTTTTCATTGATAGCCTACACGGTTTTATTATTTCTCAATAAATTATACTGATAGAAATCAAATTCTACTGATAGAAATAATTTTTGATGTATTATTGAAATCCAATTCTCGCCTTCACAATTACTGACTAGATGTTTATTTGCTGTGATATTGTGCCAGTATTTTGCATCAGCTCAAAAGCCTGCTCACTGATCTCTTTCTTTTCGCCGTTGCAATTTTCCAATTGAGGGAATGGCTAAGTAGAGTCACATACCTTTCTGCTTTGGCGTTTATACCAAACTTACTTGCAACACAAATTAAAGGCATGTTATTATTTTTATTATTATTATTATTATTATTATTATTATTATTATTATGGAAATAGCGAATGGAAAAAAGCTTGTACAGTTTTAGTCTATAAAAAAGGCAGCATTGATGATCCGGCAAACTTTCGACCTATTACCCTCGAGTCTGTACCGCTAAAAATATTTACCTCTTGCCTGCGTGATGCTCTGTTTTCCTTTCTCAAACAAAATAATTTCATTGAACACGAGATCCAGAAAGGGTTCACTCCTAACATCTCTGGAGTGCTGGAACATACTTCACTGATGGCCCATATTATCAATAAAGCACGCATAAAGCAACGCTCTGTGGTTGTCACTCTTTTGGATTTAAAGAACGCATTTGGAGAGGTCCATCATAACTTAATCATTAAAGCTATGGACTATCATCACATCCCTGCTCACTTTCAAGATCTCGTGTCTAATCTTTATACTGATTTCCACACTTCAATTATAACCGATAATTTCAGGTCTCCGGCCATTCCAGTCAAAAGAGGAGTACTGCAAGGGGACTGCCTCAGCCCTCTCATTTTCAATTTATGTTTCAACACCTTTATTCAGCTGGTAAAACAAGACAAATATAAACAACTTGGATTTTCTCCTCATGACGGCAATGATCGCTTGTTTAACCCGGTTCACTGGTTTCAATTCGCTGATGATGCTGCAGTTGTCACAAGTGATGAACGCGAAAATCAATTATTGCTAAACTGTTTTACAAGATGGTGCCAATGGGCAAATATGATCATCCGCGTAGACAAGTGCATCACCTTTGGAATTAAAAAGTTTGCAACTAAATCTGCACAGTTTCAGCCTAAACTCTTCATTAACAACGATCCTGTCCCTTTTGTGAAACATGGCGAATCTTTCAAATACCTGGGTCGTTTCTTCAATTATGATATGAAGAACCAGGAACACAAGGATCACTTGACCTCTTCTCTCCGTGAGATGCTCAAAGTTATCGATTCCTTGAAAATTCACCCGCGGAACAAAATTCTACTGTTTAATCAATACATCCTTTCAAAGCTCTCTTGGGATCTCACAGTTGCTAATCTCTCCAAAACGTGGGTTTGCGAAAACTTAGATCAGCTTGTCACAAAATTCGTTCGACAGTGGCTCGAGCTTCCAATATCTTCGACATTGAGTGGCATAGTTCTTTCTCGTAAACACTTTGGTCTTGAGCTTCTGCTTTCTTCCGTAAAGTTTCAACAGTGCCAGACTGTTCTTCGAAACTCACTCAAATCTTCGCCCAACGAAAACATCAAATCCCTATGGATGAACACCAATTATGGACCTAATATACAGTTCGACGCATACAAGAACACTAAGGCGGTACTGAAATGTGTAAGGGATGAACACACTGAAAAGCTCAAAACACAGTTAACATCTCAAGGCTTCATCATTTCATTCCTGCTTGAGCATTCATATACAAAGTTAACCTCACTCTGGTCTGCAGCTCAAAGTAAACTTCCAAAAAACATCTTCAACTTTACGATAAGGTATCTCAACAACACACTAGCCACAAGGAACAACCTCTGCTTATGGAAAATTAGCTCTTCTCCAGATTGCTCATTCTGCCTTCAGCCTGAATCACTTCTTCATGTCGTAGCTGGATGTAACAAATACCTTGAGCAAGGGCGTTTTACTTGGAGGCACGACTCTGCCCTGCACTTCATTGCATCATCATTTCAATGTATCCGAGATGTATTCATTTATGCTGACATTCCCGCTTATTTATCACCATGTATCATAACTGGCGATTCGTTCCGTCCCGACATGCTAATCAAAACTGCTTCTAACTGTCTGTATGTCATCGAATTAACTGTTGGGTTCGAGACTAACCTGGACAATAACGCTTCGCGTAAAGCTGAGAAGTACCGTTCCCTTCTAAAGGAACTACGCCCTAAGTTCAAAAAAGTAAACTTTGTTAATCTATCTATCAGCTGTCTCGGTATCTTTGGTAACTCCTGTGATTCTTTCATCGATATGTGTGATGAACTAAAACTTGACTACCAACACCGTAATTTTATAATTAAAAAACTGTCAGCAATAATTATACGCACATCCTATTATATATTCTGTATGCGCAATAAGACTTGGACAAACCCTGAACTGCTCTCCTTCTAAAGATTCTTTGCACTCATATGATTTATTTAAATGTTATAACTTTTGTAAAATTAGTAAACTTGTCACCAGGCTAGCCGATAGTAACTACCTGTAAAGTGAGGTTACTGTTGTAAGTAGAAGAATATAAAATAAAAAAAATGTTTTCATTATTATTATTATTATTATTATTATTATTATCATCATCATTATTATTATTATTCAAACAATCTTTTGGTGGTACAAAACTAGTAAATGGCTTTGAAAAAAGCAAACATTTAGTAAACTAAAGTTTTTCGTCTGACACTCTTCAGAGTTTAAAACGTCAGAAATAGATCGAAACTACGCTAAGAAATATAATACCCAGTTGTGGATCGAAATAGGCCAATCAAACACGAACACATGACTGTATAGGTTACAATCAGTGCCGCTTGCTATTAGAATGTTACCAATGGAAGTTCCTAGGTGAAAACGAACTCACTTTTGTTACACAGTAAGCGGTTTTTTTTTCGTTGCTTACTGTAGATGTAGATCCCAAACTGGCTAGGTGGAACGACGATCGAACTTTACCAATAATCCGAAACATAGCACGTTATAGTTTTGTGGCACACATTGGTGTTTAATCTAGAAATGCTGCCCGATATCAGAAACGCAGATTTTAGTTGTAATTTATAGATTCTGCAAAGAACAGGTGACTGTCTCTCTTTGGGTTATGGTTTTTTTTTCATAATATCAGACGAAAAATGTTGTTTTTTCTTCCTCCATCTTTGGTGTGCGTTCCTAAACTAGCCAGAATCACACTGGCACGTAAATTCATATATAACAGAACTTTTTTGTGTGGCAGGAACGCAGTCCTTTTGAATGGACGGAAGGGCCTTTTTCGTACTATAACAACACGTGGGTTGACCGCAAAGAAACAATTAGTAATGGCCTATTTTATTTGGCTTTCAAAACGAAGGGAGCTGTTACCGATCCAGGGTAGTTTTAAATAGACCGGGCACTTTTGAGGACCAAATTTTACGTCAGCCGAGAAATTTCCTATCTTTTCCTTAACGTAAACTGAAATAACATCTTCTGAATAGCCGCCGTGAAAAAATCTTAGTTAGTTTTTCAAGTTCCGAGTCGAGTTTAGACTTGGAACAAATCATCAGTGCCCTATGTGTAAGTCTAAACTCGACTCGGAACTTGAACTCGGAATGATTTTATTTAGTATTTCCTTCGTCGTTTCGTTTTACCATCTAAGCTTTTTACCTTCTGCAGGTATGCAAAGCATCGAATCAGCTGCCTGGTTCCTGTTGGAACAGGAATAGTCTGGGCTGGCTCTTTTGATTCAGTTATCTACGTCATCAACACTGACACTAGAAAAGCAGAACAGCAGCTACAGCAACACACTGATTTCGTATCAGATATTGTGTATTACGAAAGCAAAGATGAGCAACTTGATGCGGTTTGGAGCGCGAGTTTCTGCGGGCAGATTATTATGTGGAATCCTGAAAGTATGGAGGTTCTAAAAGAGATTTCCTTGGGTCCTAGCACGAAAACGTTGTCAAAAATTATGATAGTTGGGGAAAGAATTTGGTGCGGTGCCTTAGACCGTCTGTTGCTTGTTGATGGTAAGTCGGGTGACTTAATCAAAACACTTCGTATGGATGATGACATCGGCATACCTATACCCATGGAGTGCTATTCCAAAGTGTCCGAAAAAAGAATTTGGGCATTCGGAAGGAAAGCAGGAGAGCTTTTCATTTGGGATACCAAGTCACTTGCATGTCAACATTTTAATTTAGGCGATGATCTCAAAGCGAGCACGATCATGCCGATTGGAAACAAAGTTTGGATTGGTGATAAAGATGGGAAAGTCTTTGTTTTAGATGTGCACGATTTCGCAGAAGATCGTGTCCTTCACGCGCACACAGACAAAGTCACGTGTATCTGCGTGACTGAAGAAGGTCATGTGGTTACGGGATCTTCATCGAAGGAGGGGAAGCTCTGCGTGTGGAATACTTTCATCAAAGATGGTTACGAAGAGGCGCACTCGCTTGGATTCGACATTCTTGATGGTCGCCTTCAAGTAAAATCGAAGCTTCGGCCGAAACGTGGGACTAAGCGTAATTAAGACCGCACTTTTTGCTGATATTGTAATACAAGTGTTTATTTAAGGCCTGAATTTTTTTTGAAAAACCAAGGCTCAAGGCGATTATCCAAAGCATCAAAACCAGCCTTTGATAACTTTAAGATAAGGGTAAAAAACCGCGATTAGAGCCATTTGTTGATAAGCTGCAAATTTTATAGGCAGATATCTGGTCAAAAAACAGCAAAGGTTCTAGTTTGAGCATTTCTATTAGTCTGATATGACACCTCTCCTCTCTTCTTTGTGGGTAGTTTTCTTCTTTCTAAAATCTGACAAAAATAGACAATCTGAAAGAAGCCGCAAATGTCCTTCATTGATCATTTTATCGAGCCCTGTGAAGCTGTCCACTAACCCAAACTTGAAAATGCTGTGTTGTGTTTTCATTTAGAAACCTTTCTGTTTTCCTTTTTTCATTGTCCCTTATCTTTGCGTTTTCAACCCTCGCAAAATTTTGGCTAAAAACGTCGGTAAAGAAAATGGCCTATTAGTAAACCTCTGTGTATTGAGCTTGGTTATTTAAGGGCTAACGGATGTTTCACTGTGCCGACAGTGTACTGTCAGTACGGGACGGTGTTATGTTTTGTTCAGTTCGTTTGTAGCTCAGTTTTATAGAAGGCACAGAGGTATGTTTCAATCAGATATGTACAGAATGGACTAAATTTTTCTAATTTGATTTGATTTTAATTGCTTTTAGGTAATTATGATAAAAGGACGTCAGCTTGGGCTGAATGTACCTTTTCTACAAGTACAGAAAATTTTTCCAAGATGGGCCTGTTGAACGTTTGCAGCCTCCCAGCCCATTGGCATCGACCATATTTTTAAATGCGGCGCACGAATTTTGCGATTTTCTCAGGCTAACGGATTTTGCGATTCTCTTTTGATTTCTGCAATTAATATATCTGAGGCCTTGGATGCACAATTAAGTAGAGGGTGATTGATATGTTAACGTTTAGCAAAAACCGGTCTTCGGATATTTTTGTGAGTACAGTTTCAAGAACCACGCCCGTGGCTCTGCGCTTCTGAACGGCAGATTAGGGCATTTGGACCCATTTTTAGATACATCATCGGCCTTCTGCTTCCACTATAATCAGCTCCCAAGACGGTTTCGAAAAGTCACATTATTTGGTCAAAAACTTCCAGATCCTAATCTTGAAACTGCATAATGGATTTGACAAATTTGAACTAAATCTTTCACGATTATATATGGGGTTTTTTACCACAATGGTCAATTGATCAATTCCTTGGATTTAGCTTTCCGGGAAAAGTCTTGAAATTTTTTTTACATTTGTTGCTAGATCAAAATACGTTTTAGGGACCTCGCTATATGTGTAACTGTTTACTAGCTAAATTTTTTTAAAGTGCTGGATTGCAGGTCTGAAAACTATGTGTATATCCCCAAAAGCACCTGGAAAGGGTCTGTATCCAGCCGCATATCGTGTCACCTGGGCACGCATTCTTGCTCCAATTGGTTTTTTATGCATTTCTTAATCAATGTTACTCTACTGAAGAAATTTCGGCAGGGCAAGCATGAAAATCTGAATAAATGTGTGTCAACCCTGATGTGTTTAAGTTGAAGGTCTCAAATCCTTTATGTCTAACATGCTTCTACATGTTCTTTATACGTATCTATGCTTATCATTCTCGATTGGCGAAATTTAGCAGTTTTACATCAAAGCTTTACGGAAGCAAGGCTAAAATCAATAATGTGTTATCATCCCTCTTCTCTACGTAAATATTACGATTAACAATATAAGGTGTCGTGCGCTGACTTTATCTGTCTACGCAATCTTTCTTTAACCCTCCAAAGCGTTTTCTGAATGCCCCCTCACACTTCGCTTCTTATAATCAAATAGAAAAGAGGTTTTCAATCTTTGAAATAACCTAGCAATCAATGAAGAAGTTTTCTGATAAAATTCCGATGATAAAGAATATTTGTTGTATCTAGTATTAGCTGTGCATAAAACTTGGAATATATTATTGAGATATAATTTGTATGATTTATTAATGTAATTGCTCTTTTAGTATGTATACTATATGAAATTTTAGCCACAAGAAATAATTGATATGTTGCTTCGTTTTTTACAAGTTTGATCGACAAATTATATGTACTAGCTTAAATGAAGAAAAGCTTTTATATTTTCTCATATGACAAGAATAGAATTAGTATTTTTTATATCAATTAGTTAATCTGCATAGTTTTTCTTACCAATATCTTGTATTTATTCAATCAAGCAATTAGAAGATGGATGTTGAATGTTTCTCGATCCATGTCGCCCTATATATTTACACAAATTCTGTTATTTTTATAATGGTTTTAAACCATTTTAATTCTAATGATTCAGGCAAAATTGTTATCAACTACATCCCTGCAATTTAAATATGTCTAATGCTAAATGTTTTAGTAAGCAGTTGAACCAATTAAAGAAAACGTTAACTTGGTTTAAAGTCAATAAAGTAAATAGGTTTTTTATTGTAATATTATTCTGAGCTTGTTTTTATGATAAACAGTTTTCGCCAAAAGGTTTTCTCCAAGACCATAGACGTTGGAGGCCATATTATTTAGAGAACAATCGTGATTTCAATTTTTTCTCTAATCTTGCAATTCCAATAATGCCTCTGGGTTACTGATCACAATTTAACTTTTGATATTGACTTTTAGTAATCATCATCGACATTTTTATAGATACAAACGTTTTCCATCAAAATGTAAATTTTTGAAAGGCTATTGGCTAACCTTTCCGTGCAAAATCGTGAGCAAGAATTTCTCACATTTTACAATTACCATAACACCAATGTGTTACCAATAAAACTTTGTTGATGAACTTTAAGGATCTTCTTCATAAAAAAGGTAATAAGAAACCTTCAGATTTCATTGGAGTGTCAATTACATCTATTTAAAACGTTCTACATCAATTTTGGTATCCAAATATTATTTGGGAAAAATTTAAATTTTGCTAAGGCTATAGCCTTCCATTTTGCCAAAAAAGGAATCTTTCAAAGTATTTTTTCCGTAAAAAGGCAAAATAAAACTTTCAAATTTCTTTGGAGGGTGCATTACAGCTATTTAAGCCATTTAATATCAATTTTCTTTCCAAAAATTATACAGAAAAAGTGAAGTTTTGGTAAGACTATAGCCTTGCATTTTTGTCCAAAAAATTAAGATATTTTTTAAAAAATTTTATCCGTAATAAGGCAATAAAAAATATCATTGGAATGTGCACTACACTATTTACGCCATTTTATCAATTTTCTCTCCAAAAATTATACGGAAAAAGTGAAGTTTTTGTAAGGCTATAGCCTTGCATTTTTGTCAAAAAATTAAGGCATATTTTAGAAGAATGTTTTTTGTAAAAAGGCAATAAAAACCTTCAGATTCAATTGGAGTGTGCATTACAGCTATTTAAGCCATTTGACATCAATTTTCTTTCCAAAAATTATACGGAAAAAGTGAAGGTTTGGTAAGGCTATAGCCTTGCATTTTTGTCCAAAAAATTAAGATATTTTTTAAAAAAATTTATCCGTAATAAGGCAATAAAAAATATCATTGGAATGTGCACTACACTATTTACGCCATTTTATCAATTTTCTCTCCAAAAATTATACGGAAAAAGTGAAGTTTTTGTAAGGCTATAGCCTTGCATTTTTGTCAAAAAATTAAGGCATATTTTAGAAGAATGTTTTTTGTAAAAAGGCAATAAAAACCTTCAGATTCAATTGGAGTGTGCATTACAGCTATCTAAGCCATTTTGAATCAATTTTCTTTCCAAAAATTATACGGAAAAAGTGAAGGTTTGGTAAGGCTATAGCCTTGCATTTTGGTCCAAAAATTAAGGCATATTTTAGAAAAATATTTTCATAAAAAGGCAATAAAAACCTCCAGGTTCAATTGGAGTGTGCATTACAGCTATCTAAGCTGTATAACATCAATTTTCTTTCAAAAAATTATACGGAAAAAGTGAAGTTTTTGTAAGGCTATAGCCTTGCATTTTTGTCAAAAAATTAAGGCATATTTTAGAAGAATGTTTTTTGTAAAAAGGCAATAAAAACCTTCAGATTCAATTGGAGTGTGCATTACAGCTATCTAAGCCATTTTGAATCAATTTTCTTTCCAAAAATTATACGGAAAAAGTGAAGTTTTTGTAAGGCTATAGCCTTGCATTTTAGTAAAAAAATTAAGGAATATTTTAGAAAATTTTTTTTTCGTAAAAAGGCAATAAAAACCTTTAGATTTTATTGGAGTGTGCATTACAGCTATCTAAGCCATTTTACAACAATATTGGTGTCCAAAAGATCTAGAGAAAAAGTGAAGTTTTTGTAAGGCTTTAGCCTTGCATTTTTGTTAAAAAATTAAGGCATATTATAGAAAAAAAATTTTCGTTAAAAGGCAATAAAAACCTTCAGATTCAATTGGAGTGTGCATTACAGCTATCTAAGCCATTTTACATCAATTTTCTTTTCAAAAATTATACGAAAAAATTGAAGTTTTTGTAAGGCTATAGGCTTGCATTTTTGCCAAAAAATTAAGGCATATTTTAGAAAAATGTTTTTCTGTAAAAAGGCAATAAAAACTTTCAGATTCAATTGGAGTGTGCATTACAGCTATCTAAGCCATTTTAAATCAATTTTCTTTCCAAAAATTATACGGAGAAAGTGAAGTTTTTGTAAGGCTATAGCCTTGCATTTTAGTAAAAAAATTAAGGAATATTTAAGAAAAATTTTTTTTTCGTAAAAAGGCAATAAAAACCTTCAGATTTTATTGGAGTGTGCATTACAGCTATCTAAGCCATTTTACAACAATATTGGTGTCCAAAAGATCTAGAGAAAAAGTGAAGTTTTTGTAAGGCTTTAGCCTTGCATTTTTGTTAAAAAATTAAGGCATATTATAGAAAAAATTTTTTCGTTAAAAGGCAAAAAAAAAACCTACAGATTCAATTGGAGTGTGCATTACAGCTATCTAAGCCATTTTACAACAATATTGGTGTCCAAAAGATCTAGAGAAAAAGTGAAGTTTTTGTAAGGCTTTAGCCTTGCATTTTTGTTAAAAAATTAAGGCATATTATAGAAAAAATTTTTTCGTTAAAAGGCAAAAAAAAAACCTACAGATTCAATTGGAGTGTGCATTACAGCTATCTAAGCCATTTTACAACAATATTGGTGTCCAAAAGATCTAGAGAAAAAGTGAAGTTTTTGTAAGGCTTTAGCCTTGCATTTTTGTTAAAAAATTAAGGCATATTATAGAAAAATTTTTTTTGTTAAAAGGCAATAAAAACCTACAGATTCAATTGGAGTGTGCATTACAGCTATTTAAGCCACTTTACATCAATTTTCTTTCCAAAAATTATATGGAAAAATTGGAGCTTTGGTAAGGCTATAGCCTTGCATTTTTGTCAAAAAATAAAGGCATATTTTAGAAACTTTTTTTCGTAAAAAGGCAATAAAAACCTTCAGGTTCAATTGGAGTGTGCATTACAGCTATCTAAGCCATTTTGAATCATTTTTCTTTCCAAAAATTATACGGAAAAAGTGAAGTTTCTGTAAGGCTATAGCCTTGCATTTTTGTCAAAAAATTAAGGCATATTTTAGGAAAATGTTTTTTGTAAAAAGGCAATAAAAACCTTCAGATTCAATTGGAGTGTGCATTACAGCTATTTAAGCCATTTGACATCAATTTTCTTTCCAAAAATTATACGGAAAAAGTGAAGGTTTGGTAAGGCTATAGCCTTGCATTTTGGTCCAAAAATTAAGGCATATTTTAGAAAAATATTTTCATAAAAAGGCAATAAAAACCTCCTGGTTCAATTGGAGTGTGCATTACAGCTATCTAAGCCTTTTAACATCAATTATTTTTCCAAAAATTATATGGAAAAATTGAAGGTTTGGTAAGGCTATAGCCTTGTATTTTGGTCCAAAAATTAAGGAATGTTTTAGAAAATTTTGATTTTGTAAGAAAGCAATAAAAACTTTTCGATATCCTTTTTTGATGTCTACAAATTTTAGGTAAAAATTAAAATATTGGCGAAGCTATAGGCTTGCATTTTGGTCAGAACCTTTAAGGATTTTTTGAAAACATTTCCTTCAAATATGCCACAATATAAATCTAAAATTGATCGGAATGTATTTTAGAGCTATTACAAGCATTGTATATCAGTTTTAATCTGAAATGACTTTGGAAAAACACTTGCATTCTTTTTAGCCAAAAGGCCTTGGTGGAAATTAATAAGATGCACTTTTTTTAATTATAATTGAGCTCCATTGCTATTAGGCTTGATATATCCTTATATAGAGCCCTCTAACAATATTCCGAGCTGTTTTTATGATTATAAAAACTTTCTTTAAAAATCATATCTTCCATACAAGTAGTCTTGAAAACATGAATTGACTTTTAAGTTCCGTTTGAAAATGCTCTTACATTCTAGCAAAAACCTTCGTTAACTAGCAGAAACCTCGTTAACTAGCAAAAACCTCGTTAACTAGCAAAAACCTCGTTAACTAACTAGTTATCTAGATAATGGTATACACGCAACTCGTTAACTATCTCGTTATCTAGGAAATTGATACAAACTACCTAGTTAGATTGTAGCCATTATCTAGATTACTTACTGTATCATTCTAAAACTTGTAGTAAGGGTAGTCTTAGACTTTTTCGATGAAAGGTAGAGCTTTGCGATCATAGTTACGACAACCACTGCTAATTAAATAACACAAAAAGAGACTACAATGTCAGAATTACGTGATCTGGTCGACAATATCACACATAAGTTTTAGATTCCTTTTCTGAGTGTCATTGTCTGCAGATTCTCTTTCAACATTATAATCTACCTGTTGGCAAAATTAAGGATTTACAGAAGGAAGTAAGCAGACGAGCATTATCACTGCTACAAGTAGGGGAACCAACAGCGGTGAATAAGTGTTGTATGAAACATGAAGGGAGCTCGATCTTAAGTATAAATATGGCGCACTTATCTTATACAAGAAACTGCCTGTAAGGAACGAAACCCTGAGATGACCAAAACATTAAAAGGGGGTTAGAAACCAGTAGCCGTTGTGGGAGTGAATTAGAGATGGCCTTTTCCTGGCCCGTGAAAATGAAAGTACCGATCATCCTCGACATTAACAAACAGCTCAAAAATCTATTTTCAAGATGGGGTGCAAAAGATTCTTTTAGACAAAAAGAGCCCCTTTATAATTTTTGATTGAAACTTTTTCAAAAGAACGAAGAACTCGTTGCAACCAAATTGATTTTCTATTTCATGTTACGTTTTTGCGTTTTTAAAAAAACAGCACTTTGTTGTTAAGAAAACCTTTACGAAACATTTAGGACTAAAAGTGATTAAAGAATTGAGGGAATAATTGCTACTTCGATGTTTAGCTTTTGATGAAAAATTGCGTGTATATCAACAGCCAACTCAAACAGATATTTGTGATATCGAACTTATTGATTGTGTGTGTTTAGTAAGGATCGTTGAGCATATTACAAATTGAGGGGTTTAAAATTTTTTTTGGGGGGGGGGATCATGCTAAAAGGTGAAAAAGGTGTTTTTGTATGGTTTTAAGCACATTTTGAAATTATTGGGGAAATTTTTGTTATAGGCTTTAGCCTCCCCTCCCCCCCTCCAACCTCTCCCAAATAATAAGGGCTTATCAGATTACAATTCTAGTAATGCTACCACTTACCTTTTCTTCTTGATGATTAGAAATGCTATAATGTAGTTGTTGCTGTTTTTGCTGTTGTTGCTGCATTGAGTGGGCAGGCAGTTTACTGAGGACTGCTGACTGGCAGCTCCGGAAACTCACTTTCGCCTTTTCAACATGCCTGAATCAACAGAAATGTTTTTCAGATATATATCTGATGAAGGTTACTTATAAGATTGAGATTTCTCGATAATAGGGAAAAGAGGGTGTTATGTTGTTAAAAAGGGCCTAGTCATGTGCTCACAAATTATACGTTCTCTTCCTTGGCCTCGTGCTCTACAACTAACTAAGTCCTGTTACGTCATAATATGTTAATTTATTTAAAACATTGCAGAGGGGGTGAAACTTTAAAGTGGAGAAAAAGAAGTAAAAATGAATTAAAGAAAGGGAATTGATAAATAAAAAACGGGAGGAATGAACAAATGAATAAAGACAATTTCTTAGTGAGTTCTGAATACCACCTGTACGTAAATTGCCTGTTAAGATCACGGTAAACGTTTCTGACACGATAATTGGTTTTCTCTCCCTAAAAGCAAAACTATTAACGGAATCAGATTAGTCTATGCATCATTCGATGCACAAGATTGTGGCGATTCCGCCCATATGAAAATAATTGGCAAATATTTTAAAATGATACTTTCCAGGCAATTTTATTGCTGAAATGAGTGTAACATCTTCAAAATCTGACTAATATCAGCAGAAAGCGCAGATCCTTAGCTACCAAAGTGTTTCTCAGATTCCTCTTTCCCTTGAAACTATACCCTGTCAAAAATTGGCAAACAATTTTGCTTCCCTCTCATAGCTTTTTTGGCTATAAAAGACGGACCAGAGCAAATACAAAAATTTTGAGATACACTTTGCTTATCCGACATCTGTCCTGGCCGTGTGCAAAGTTTTGAGCCATTCGATTGGTTAATTGGGTTCAAAATAGCTTTTTCGAACCTGTATATAGACGAATTGTAAGTCCGGAGAAAACAGGATTTTACTGATCGCACTTGCAAGGTACACTCGTAAACCACAGTGTAATCCGGTTCAAGTCACTTGAAGCTTTAAGATCAATAAGCCTGTTTAAATAAGCACGGCCGTACATTGGATATATGGATGTGTACGGTGCGATATTGTAAATGAGTCATGCGACCACAACCGCAAAGCAACGATAATCGGCTTAACAGGTCAAGAGATTTTCAGACCTCGACTAAAAGTTTTGATAAAGAAATTATGGAAACCTTCGTTTACATGTAATTTTTTCCATTTTCAAAATTTCTGTTAGTTTCGTATTTGGTATCATTGTGTGCCTTAAAAGTTCGACTACTTAAATGTGAAAAATCGAAAAATGGATGTTTTCATCCAGAAAACGTTTACCGTGACCTTAAATTGGGCATTTTCAACGGTTGCACAACTTTGTAGTAGGACTAGATATTATTATAATTTATGCACTGAGCCCTAACCTCGATTCCGTTGCATTAAAATAATCTCACGTTCATTGAGCTGATGATAATCAATGGGGTTGTGCGTGTTGTACGTCGAGTAATGAACAAAAATTGATAAAATAAAATAACAACTTTGTACAGGAAAATTAATATTGATTACAAATTTTAAAAAAGACTTTTCAAGCATAACTCTTCATCAGGTTAAAAGAATAGAAGGAGAAACGGTTAAGAAGAGAATAGAACAGTAGAATTGAAAGATTAACTATATGGAACGTAGTAGGAATACGACGTAGAACGTAAGACGAGATGGTGACATTAATAATAGCTGGATTAGGAAAGAAAGGAAAATTGCTTATTGAGACCATTAGGAATAAGAGTTCCAAGTTTAAAAATAATACGTTTTTCGAGGGCATTGCGTTGATTTTTGTTATGAGGTGCGTAGAAAAGTCCAGTGAGTGATGTTGGCTGGTGTATGGTCATCTTTGATAAAGTGAATGGAGACTGTGGCATCTAGGTCTTCTTTTCTTGATTCTTGAAGATGTAACAAAGTGTAATCAATATTTTTTTCTTGTACAAAGTCGTTATTTTATTGTATCAATTTTTGTTCATTGAGCTGATAAGCCTGTTTACGATCTCAAAGTAGGACTCTCATAACATTGTGTCAGTCCCAGTGCTCTGATGCAGAGGCTTTGCGCAACGTCGCATACTATGAAAGGTGTCGGAAGAATTTAGTGTGCTATATTCTAATTTTATCGTGCTATATTCCAAGTCTACAGTACCGGGGGGGAGTACGGAATGATCGGTATCAGTTATCGAAATGTGTGCGGAACTATGGCACCGTTTAAAGAAACATGCAGAATTGTTACTACCATTTTGGGAAATTTTTGCAAAATTGTTAGGAGGGAAATTTAGCATTCAACAAAATGAATTCCCAGTTCGCAATGTAAGTATGAAATTTGGTAATATTGAGATTTTGGGACAAAGGACATTCAAAATTTGTTTGATGATTCTTTTGTGCTTTAAAAATGATCTTTGCTTTGTGGAATTTTGGGTAGAGTTTTCGTCATGTTTGCGAAAGGATGGGTCACATTTTTTCAGACATGTGTGAAATTTCGGGTTCAAAACTTTTAAGCAAAATGGTACGTCCTCGTCCAAAGTTAGGCTCAGTTAACCCCCTCGAGTTACAGCTATAAAAATTCTTCTATATAAGCGATATCATTAGGAAATAATGTAAGAGGTAAAAAAACATAGTTAACCTTTCTGACAAAATGTTTTTTAATTTCAGGCTTATATATGTGAATTAAATGTTAAACTTTATCCTTGTCTGGTCGCGGTCATGTCCAATTCAAAACATATAAAACAATTGGGCATAAAAGAAAAAAATCTTATGCATATTTTCTAGAATATAATTTTGAATACAGTTTCCAGCCATACACTTTCAACATATCTCGTGCCGCTTACCATAGTGGAAACTTTCACTAAACCCATGAAAAATTTTAACCTTTAGGAATAATGATAAAGGAAAGTTAATGAATGATGCCTAGAGTCTTCCTTTGGGCCAGATCGATGTTGGAAAATCATAGTTGCATTTTTTGGCCATCCCTGGAATCATATCTTCAAAATTTGCATGTCCCCAAACTGTAATCATATTTCGCCTGGGCTGATAGAGTTATACCTGAGGTGTAGTTAACTTGGAGATGCCACAAAAAAGACTCCTGTCCCCCCATCAATTGCGAATTATAGAACTTTTACAACGTTCATTTTCTTGCAATTTTACCATTTATCAAGCTGATCAATTTTCGTCTGTTCATAAATACATTGTTCATGTCCATACATCTTTTTGCTACAGCCCTTAAAAACGTAGGTTTTCTGTAAACCATTGCAGAAAAACTAACAGAACGATATTATTTTGTCTGTCTTCATAAATGTTTTAATTGAAAGTGGTTTCAAAACACTCTCGTTTCATTGTATTGAAACATAATAATCACTTGCCTGAGAAATGGCCTAAGTGCAGTCTCTATAGAAATCGATGTTGACGACATATGATACTTTTCTCACCTTCCAAGCTTTTCAGCTGTTTCGAGTTTCTGCGTCTTCTGTCTGTGTAGCATTACTCTTAAAGTTTCTCTAGCCTGCAAAAAAATTTCAACATAAAAATACAGTCAAAAACAAAACAGAAAACTAGCTTTATCAAATCAAGAACAGTAACTTACAAAAAGGTTTGAAATGTGTTTAAATACTGTTTTGACAAAAATAGCTCAATTAATCGTGGTGGATTTCCATTAGTTGGTTCAATTTTAACCAAGAAGCTTAAGAAATATGTAAGTTGTTAGATTGCGTAAACTTTCTTTTCAAGTTTGTTTTCAATAACAAGTGAACACCATTAAAAAGGTTCCATATTCAATACACTCAACACGAAGCATGAGACGGCCTCTTTTTTAACAAAACAAAACAAAAAAGAGGTTAATTCTTTAACGGCTCTTGCGCAACTGGCATGCTTTGCGACTATATTTTCAAAACTGGCCTAATTTCGTACTGCATGAAAATGTAAAACACAATCAATTTCTCAAGACAGCTGCCGCTAAGCATGCCGATTGCAAGTATTTAAAAAATAAAATAAGATTAATAAGTGTTTATAATATACTTTTAGTCTCTAACAAATTGAGATGAGAAATTTATTATGATGGTCACCTGATGTGGTCTAAATTCATTTATCAAATGATGAAGGTTGATAAACAACATATTCATGTCATCTAGTTTGAGTTCCCTCTGAAAGAATAAAACAATTCAATTTCGAACAAAAACAAAATTAACAAAAAAACAAACGAAGACAAAATATCACTCTCTTCTCTTGACGTTTTCTTGCAGGGCCTTCTCTCAGAAAAAATACTTCGCTGAAGTAACTCTAAGTGGAGGAAAAAGCCCCTGGCCAGATGGTGAAGGCAAAATCACTTAATAATAGTCAAATGAGCTTATCTTGAAAAAATGATTGCTGTAAAGACATTAAAAACTAAAGGTGGAAAATCTGGTTAAAATATCACATTTCAAAGCCAATTTTGCACTGTATAAGTAACTAGACTACAGTGCAGGTGCAATTTTCCTTTGGTTTGCATGTGTAATAAGTCTTCCATACCACAGAAATTCAAAATTAAAGAAAGAAGTTTGAAAATTCCAAAGAACTTCAGTATATTGTGATATACTTTGTCTTTTCTTTGCAATGCTGATGTTTAAGTTACAATACACAAACTTCTCCAACAGTTCTTTTTATAATAAAATGTAATTGTTTTATGTGAATGATACTAATAGGAAGCATCTTCATAATCATATTTTCTGAGAAAGTATGTAAGGAAGTGAATGACAAGGGCAGGACTCTGTTGTGGCCCTAAATGAGAATAAAGATGTGCTGAATTATATCAAACTTTACTACAAACCTCCTCCTGTGATGGCGCATCTATCAGAGTATCAAGCAATTCTAGAAAGCTCACAAGAATTGAATGATTTATCTTCTTCATCTCTGCTAAAATGTCTATGAAAAGAACTGAATATAGTCAAGAAAATATTGGAGGCCGAGAAAATTATTCAAAAATTCAACAGTTACTGTCCAGTTTCTCATGTATCAAAGAATTATTTTCTAATAATTTCCAACACTTGAAAACAACTTAGTATACATTTAAATATGATATATAGGGACATCTGGAAGACTTTGTAATTTACAAAAGCAAAAAAGAATCTACTGAATTTAGATTCACCCACCTATATTTTCCTCTGATGGGTACAGTCTTGGGATGCCTTGAGCTTCAAGAGGCCTTATAATATCTTCATTTGCCTAAAAGGAAAAATTTTTAACAAATATAATAGTAAAATGCTTTATTCTTATTGGTAAAATTTGTTAAATTGAATAATGATTTACATGGACAAGCTTTAACAGCCTTTCATAACTTTCCAAAAATCAAACAATCTGAAACGCTCACAAACCTTACTGACCTGCCTGTAAGAATTTTGCCAGGCAGGCAGAAGATCACTTTCCTTGTTGGATTCAGGTGGGACATTGTAACAAAATGTAAAACTCATCATTAAACGTTTTTGGACACCTTTATAAAAGTTAGAAAGAAAATGGTTTTACTTTCTGCAAATGACAAAATGAATAACAAGTCCTATCTATTGTGTTTTGTAATTATAAATTCATCTTCACTTAACTTTGATTCTTATTCATTAATCCCCATAGGCTCCACAATTGTTTCCCTCTTAAAATAAATTTTTTGCCATGCTTTACAGCCAAAGACAAGGTAAACATAATACTTCCACTTTCATCATAGATTTTACAAAAAAAACTGTTAACACATTTACCTATGGAAGGGTGAAAAGTGACTTTTGAAAATGGCTTTGGTTTCAATGAAAACACTCCTCTTTGAAAATTAACAACACAGACAGAAGTAAAATTGTGTTGGTTGTTGAGTCACTGACAATGTGTTTTATTATATTCATGTGATTTGAATCACATAATGTTTTGTTCAGTATGCAACGTAGTTTTATTAAAAAGAGGTTGAGGCATGTTATTATCTCTAGTTTCATCAAACAACCAAATTTCATTGCTAATGCTAAGGGTCAAGCCAGAGCAAACATGTGTATAGTGGGACAATTCTGTATATGTTTACAATGTTTAAAAGTAGTTGACAAGTGAATGAGATTTTTTAGAATAAATAAAAATATCTCATAAATTCATAAAATATCTTAGCACAAGTAGTCATGGGCTTGAAAAACCTTTTAAAAAACAAATTAAAGGCATTGCGTCATGGTAAATGGGGCATTTACATAGGGGTCATTTGGGTTTGGGTTTGGTTGTATTGATGGATAACAACTTGCTATTGATGGATACTGTTTTGTTAATCAGTATAAGGTGAGTTCATGTGAGCAGTCCCAGGTCAACCAATAGCATTGCAGCACAAAAATCATGACTCAGGGGATTTGGGTATGTTTGGGTATACCCTCACCTTTTATTGTGACTCAATGCCTTTAATCCTTGGAACATGACACTTGATATTTCTATGTGATTAACATAAAAAGCTGCTATGTCCTCCCAAACAAATAAAGGCACAAGACTGGCTTATTTTGCTAGAAAAACATACCAAAGTGACTCTTCATTTGTAGAAGAATCAAATTTTGGGGGTGCCATTGACATTCAAATTTCGCACAAGCAAACAAAAAGCTGATTTTCAACTTGTTCCCACCAAATGCTGACCAAGGCACCCCATCAGGTTTTTAGCCTTGTTTTTAATCTTATTCAAGAAAAAAATGATTTATTGTCTATCGTTTGGAAATGTCCAAGAATTGAGGAGCATCAGAAAATTACAAAAGTGGCAGTCCTTTTCAGGGTAAAAAATTTTTCCCTGAAACCAGATAAAATTCAGCAAACACCAAATTAATGGCATGAAATTAATAGAGGTTGGTCTTTCTTTTAAAATTATTTGCCATTTTATGCAATAATTCTATGATTTTAAGTTGAACTTTGAAAATCACTCAATTTTCTAAAGTTGCGTGTTGTGGTCTATTAAATTGCAAAATATTAACCGTCCTCATTTCCCTGAGAACAATAAATAGGCATAACAGCCGTGATGTCTGCAAACTCATACAAGTTTTCCAACCTGGTTTGTCATGATAACTTCTGTTGCCCGTAAGCCATTCCTACAACTGGTCCTTGACTAAATCTTTTTCAAAATCAGTACAAAATAATTATAGAAGCAATAGTTGATACATGAAATTCTCGTATCGTACTAGTCACGATAGTAGGATCGCATCGCCCTGATTGAGTATTTTCCTGGAAACGTGACATTTACATTGATTTAACTATTCCAGAAAAATTAGGAGATTGGGGCTAAGCTACGACCAAAAAGCACGAAATCACGGGTATATGCCATTTATCAAAGTTAAGAAAACATTTTGTGTTGAATTACTCAATTGGTGAATGAATAAGTGGACAAGAAAATGATTCACCTGAAATGAAGAAGTATGTGTCTGCCATTTCGCATAGGATGTTTTTGGTTTTGGTACTCAATTTTTCATAATTATTTTTTAAAGGGACAAGCATATTTTAGCTGCTAACTTAGCAATTATAGGCAGATATCATGCATGAGGAGTAAGGATCTTTGCATAAATTGCTCAGTCTCCAATTTTTTTGCCACAGAGAGGAGTGAAATAAAGCTGACTGACTTGGCCTAGGTTTGCCCTGATTGGGTACACTAAAACAGCTGTTTTGGTTCGGTAATTGTTTCACATTGATTCTCAAAAAAACCTGTAAATTTCAAATTGTCAAATATCTTTAAAAAATACTCTAGAGCAAATTTGATACATTTTGAATACAATATTCGGCTAAAATATTGCACTTTGTCAAAGCAGTTTATTTTCCCCTTGTTTTCTTTCTTGCCAAAGCGACAATCTTGCATGCGCCAGATCGACGGATAAAAAAATTCAATGAAACATTGGCATGCAAGAATGTTTAAAAGGTGTTTGCTAGTGTTTGATCATTTATTTTATTTTCGATATTTATTCGTGCATTCTAATATTTACATACAGAAAACATACCCAATCAGGGCGACGCCAGAAATTTAGGCTGTGAGGACAACCCAGTCTGCAGAGTGTGGCGGACGCACGCGCGAGGTCAGGATAGTGCTGCACGCCAAAATTTTCTGATTGAACACCAAATTTACTATAGTAATATTAAAAAAACTTAGATTTGCACGCAAAATGATTAATAAAGAAAGGTTTGCACGCAGAAAACATGACGTGAATGAGTACTGCACGCGCGAGATCTCGTCGAGAACTGCCATACTCTGCAGACAGGAGGACAACTAAGAAGTATCGCAGCTTTTTCATAAACTTTGTCAAACCAATTACCTGATCTTTTGAAATATATATCAGAAGAGTATGAAAGATTTTGTCAATGCAAAGTTTTATGTCTAAGTCTACGCAAAATAGAAAATTTTTAATTTGTATCTAGGTATACTCAATCAGGGCGACGTGACCCTAGAATTGCTCGACCTGCATTTTCTTTTACAAACATCTGAATAACTGACACATTGACAATAATATGTTATCCACTTAATGTTCTTATTTCGCATTATAGAGTGTATCAGAAACAAAAGTATTTCACTTTTTATTACAAAGCTCACTAGCCAGAATGCTAAGATGAGAAAGCGAGAATTAATCTAGCTGATATACTCACGTCGTAAGTGTCTCCAAATGTAGAATACGAACCAGTGATCACTTTTGGTGGGGCTGGTGCTGTTCCGGCATTGACATTTTCATCGGTATATTTACTGAAATACTTAACAGGCGGTAAAGGAAATGATGATTGCAAGGATCCTTCAGCAGCATTCCCTTCAGTTCGTCCACCATCCGCCGCCATTTTGGATATGTTTCAGAATGAGGCTAATTTGCAGTAGAGACTGCGCTAAGAAGAAAGTTTTTTGCCAAGCTCCCAGGCACGAGCCTTGTGGAACTCCATCTTCTATAAGCTGGATTTCAGAGGAACCGCCATTGACTGTGTAGAAATTCTTGTGGTTCAGTGAATAAGGAAAGAACCGATCATGCTCCAGATCATAGATGCCTTAACGATACACTTAAGCTCAACCAAAGTATAGTTTAACAGGTTTTCAGACACCAGAAGATAACAGCGCCGACTTCAGTGGTGGGCCAAGAAGGTAAGATGGGGAATTACCACTAGTTCTTGTCTTTAGTGTATTTGTTCGTTATTGTCTTTCTATTTTATTGGTTCGATAGCAACGGGCATATGGCACTGAAATGAGGCGATTAAAGCAAATATGCTTTTTTCTGAAGTTAGAGGTCGAAAAATTGATGGATTTAAAATAATTATTGAAATGGATTGTAGAGTTGATTATTTACCAGCTTTTCAAGCAGCCTAGGAATAAAAAGTAGAACAAGATTATAATTTGTCTCATCATCCAGTGGCGTAGAGTGAGAACAGAATTTAGGCATGCGGTAACATTTCATATAAGCTAATGGTGAGTAAATAAAATTGTAATCGCAGCTTTTTGTAAATACAAGCGGTAATTAAAGGTAATCGTGATAATAAATTTTGATTATGAAAATAGGCATAGGTTTGAGAGCCCTGCGGTACTTTATGTTCATTTTCCTCTAGAAAATAGCTGGCATGGCCAGCAACATAATTTATATTAAGTGTCACACCCTGTAAGCCATCAGAATCGTGAAGCAAAATGCTAAGATTTGAAATAATATATCACGCAAACAATATTTGTAAAAAAGAGCTTATGGGCGAAAAAATGTTGAGGATTATCAAATGCTTACGCTCAGGCCGACCACAAGCCCCAGCCAGGAAAATTCTTACTTCTCTCGGCAGCTGCACTGGAGCATCGCATGTTTCTTTTTATCGTAGATGGCGAAAATTTACAGGCAGAAAGAGTGATGTGGAGAGGCTTCAGTATTTCAGAATTTTCGAATGTCATAATTTTGTAGCGATCTGCTTACTTGGAAAAATAACCAATGGGCCTGTTTACTTATGCTGATTCATGACTAGAAAAAGAGGCCATTTATTGCAGAAAATATTTCACATTTACTTTAACACTACAGCGCATTTATTACCGATAAAAATGTTGCAAGAATTTTATAATTTGTCTAGAATATTTTACGCTTGCGCCGAAAGCTTGGCATACATGGACGGTACGCCAATGTGACCATCATGTCCTCTACTCTAAAGAATGACTGCATAGCTTTCCAACAATAAGGTTAAGTCCCAGAAATAATTAAAAAACTGATATTTTTGCAAAGTGAATACTGAAGGGGGGGAAATTCCTCAAACCCTAAATAAAGTTCTTTTCATTACGTCTTCTTAAACATCAGTGAGCAACTTTTTCATACAAGTACAAACCATTGGAAAAGTAAACACAGAAAATGCAAAAATTCTTTAGAGAATGGCGCAATCAAAATAGGAAAATGGCGCTTGTTGTGGCCCTAGAAATTGTCTTACCTGAAATCATCCCCAGTATTGCAAAGCAATACGGTGGCGGAGAAGGAGTGGGTGCGGTAGACGGGATAGAAAGTGGTCTGATCTGACTGGATTCAAGAATTTACATGTTGTCTCTAACTTGACAACTGATGGGGCTGCAGTTAGAGGGACAGCTGATGCAAAGGTTGAGCTTGAACACCACATTACTCTGAAGTCTGTTAAAAATTGTTATATGGATGAAGATTCATATCGCGTAATATTTTGTCGAATAAATATTTCTGAGACTAGATTTGAACTATGTTAATAAGAATAAATGGAGACACTGGCACTCAAAGGGTAGAAGAGAGGAATGCCCAAACCCTGCCTTGGTATTTTCTGGAGGAGGGGTTAGCTCTTTCTGGACCCTGCACAAATGGATAGACATGTCGCTCTCAATTAAAATATCAAATGTGACATGGTATTTGCTTGACGATAGAAGTCAGTGAATAAAGAGATGTTCGAACATTCCAAAATGAAGATTTGTACGGCATCGTGAAAGAAGATTATGAGAAATTTTTTCCTAAAAACGATCTTTCTGGACAACAGCTATCCAAAAAGGAGATGTTATTTCTTCTTACACTAGGGAAAGTTTACAATATTTTTGGCCATCCAAGAGTTTGGTCCGCAAAGATTTGAAAGTCAGATTAAACAGGCCATCACAAAATGTTTCTTTGTTGTCAATCCTCTTATTGTATACAGTACTAGAAGAGTCCTTCAAACCGTTCAAAAAGACTGCGTTCCCTTCAGTATCACCCAAAAAAGTTCAGTTGTTTATGAATTTACGTGCCAGTATGATTTTGGCTACGTAGGATACACAACCAAAAGATCAGGGATAAAAAACATCTTCCTTCCAAACAAACAAAACTGCCCCACAAAGAGAACACCTTCCTCGATCTTGTAGGTCTAAAAAACCACAGTAAAAACTAGTGACTCTGCCATCGGACAACAAATTTTAGACAACCCAGATTTTGCAAAACTCGAAAATGACGACATGCTTCAGATAATTGGCAGAGCCCAGTCGTCTTTTCACCTAACAGATTTGGAATCGATCTACATGCAAACGAAAAAGTCACCATTGTGTAGACAGAAGGAGTTTGTTTTCTCTCTTGGACTCCAGTCGACTCCAGTGGTAATTTTACTTGAGGCACGTAGCACTGATTGGTCAACTATACCGGTCTTGTGCTTGCGTTTTTCTGATTGGCCTATTTCGATCAACAGCTGGGTATATATTTACCATCGTGTTACTTTCAACCCTTATTCTGATGTTTTATACTCCAGATTTTCCGACAAAATAGCTTTGTAGTATGTTGTGACGTTAGCTTTTTCCAAAGCCATTTTCAAGTTCTGTACCGCCCAAAAATTGTTCACATATTTTCTAAGTCCTCATTCTATAAGAATTAATGTTCATTTCAATTATTTCACGGCAAAAATTTCTGTGATAAATCCTGCCCCAGATTGTTGATTGAAAAAATGGTATGCTAAGAAGATTGTCGACTTGAATTTCAAGAAATGAAATACATGCAAGTGATAACATAGATGAGCCCCTCCCACCATCAAGGTGAACACAATGGGATCCTTGCTGGTGTGATGCCCGAGCCATAGCAAGTCGTTCCCAATGAACAGTAAATCAAAATATGATGGTTTTAGTTCGGAGATCACAAATTACTGAAATTTACAAACATAACAACTTTCACAGGCCAGAAAAAAGAAGAGGTAATAGCTATTGACGTTGCACATATCAAAAATTTTATAGCTGAAAACTCGCCTCACTCCAATACATCATACTATTCATGCTCTTTGAAAACAAAGACTGCACAAAAGCTATACTAACCTGATACGGAATATGATTGGTCATATAACGACAGTTGATTGACAGAACGATATTGACCAATCAGGCTTAAAAGGCATGCTAAATAAAAGACGAAATTTATGACCGCTAACAGCCGATGCCAAGCAGTCTTCTGTAGGAAAACTTAAAAAATAAATCTCCATGTCAACGGAACCGTGGAGGGGGCTTAGCGATTAATTTCAGAGATTTTAGGGGCTCGGTCCCCCCTAAACAACGCACTCTGTTTGGCTGGGCGAATTCTTTACTTTGCAGTGTGAACTAATGCTTGATTTAGTTATGGATTTTCCATAAATGACCAGTTTCTATCATCCTTTGAGAGCCGGTGAATAGTTTAAATGATTTCATAAAAACATCAGAGAATCAAAAACACAGCTGCAAGTATGTTGGGTGTGACCATGGATGTGGTCTTGGTTGTGGCTACAGCACAGCTTCCTGTCTAACTTGTTAAGAATAAATGAAAAATACATTTTAGTTGGAGATGATTTTGAAGAAGTCCAGTACTTTACTTTCCTCTGTTATTAGAATAACTAAAGCTGTACACGATATGTCAACGAACAGTAGTGGCAGGCGAAAGGAATAACGGCTTGGGCTTCAAAACTTACAAAACCTGGTACTAGATAGCTTTGCGTAGTAACTTGTTCAAGTTGTTTTCAGCAATATCCTTACATATCAGGAACAGATGTCAAGAACAGATGACAGCATGAAACAATCGCTATAGAGAGACACTGCTTCGCTGAAAAGCATTTGCTTGTCACTAGCAAATATTGCATTTGATATGCAAACGTTTCAATACTAAATGGAACATCATTTTCAATATTTCGTTAGGCAATATGTTCTGATTTAACATGTACTTCACTAATGTAAACTTAAAGAAACATATGACACTTGCATTAGCGGAGAGGAGCAGGGGGGGGGGGCGAAGGCCCATTTTTCACGGAAAATGTTTGTCTTTGGCTCATACTTTAAAAATTCGACAGAAGGGTAGATACACCATAAAATTTTCCTGTAATGGGATCCAAATCTAACGAGAAAATCTGGTCATTTGGTAAAGTACTTTTTTATCCTTGATTGTGTATGATACCGTTTTCGCGGGGGGGGGGGGGGGGGGGCAGGGGGGGGCAGGGAGGCTACCGCCCCAATACTTCAGACGACAATGGTCTTGTGTTCTAAAACAATGGGAAATGTGACGTCATCTTATTAAAACATTAGGCCCCCCCCCCCAATATTTGACCAAGTGTCCGCCCCTGGTCGTGGCTCAGATTTATCTAGCTTGATAACCGGACCCTCCGATTTCAAAGAAAAATAGCCATTTCCTTTGAAATCGGGGTCTGGTAATCAGGCTAAAATTTTTCATGCCGACAAATTTTTCATGTCGCAAAGGATTCTGCAATAAAGGTTAGGAAATAGACAAAAACTAGTTCTACCGAAAATTATCGAAAGCCCAAAACACTTTTCATTAAAATTGATTATCATACTTTGACGGTGAAGATTTATTCGATATATTAAGCAAGCTATACCAAGACAACAGTTAGAAACCTTTTTACACTTGAAATCTAAAATGATAATAATACAAACATTAGAAAGTCGGCACTTTGGCTAACATAAAATTTTTGTCGTGTAATAGATTTAAAAATATTCACATCACATCAAAAAATATAGGGCACTTTTTTCTTATGACTATTGGACAGCTGATTGATTGAATCAGAACAAGAAGTTTGAATTTACAATAGAGTGCATAACGGCAGGAGTATGAGAGGGTGTCTGATATTATATGCGTAAAGCCGCCATTAACAGTGTTTTCAATATTAGCTGGAAAATAATCAGAACAAAGTATCTGGGAACTAATCATCGTGTGTAAAACAGCTGAATCTTTAATTATTTAAGCGAACGGTGCATGGGTTGCTCATCTGGCCTTCTCTTCCGTTGACATCAACTGGCAACACTGCAAAGTGATATGAATTACCAGAGACAAACTGCGTCAAAGTGCACGCCATTGGCAAAGGTAGTGCTTTCACGACCCCGATCTTCTTCCACTCTGATTTAACTGTAGGAGGATTCGGACTATCTTGCGACGCAAACAAGTGATAACAGTCAATCGCCGGTATATTGGCAGGCGGCTCTGTTTCAAAGTCCCAGGACAAAACAATTCCATTTCCAGACACTGTTATATTAACTTGCAACTTTGGCAGGACCGGTGTTTCAACTTGAACTCTCGTCATTTGATAGGGTGGAGGAGGTAACTGTGAAGGCGCAACTCCAGATGCACCGGGACGAGCTCGAAATTCGCTGTGGATGATGCCGCGCTGTGGGACGCCCAGAGGCACCTGTGGTCTCATGTCAGGTGGAGCTACTTGTGAAGGCATTCGATGGCTGTTTGGTGGCATGGTATGTGAGATAAACCCAGGCATCACATTCTGTGGAATATAATGGACTGTTTGTGTACTAGATCCTTGCATACGGACTAGATTTCCACCAGGGCGTGATAATTGCCCAGGCTGGGAAAGTCTTGATCCCATACCACTAGGTGAAAGTATTTGCCGCTGGTTGGTATGTTGACCTGCCTGCTGGGGTTGTGGTGGTATCGTGGACATCCTTGGACCAGTTACCTGCACTGGTTGAGTGGTATAAATCATTTGACCTGGCGGTCTAGCAATAAACTCGATTCCAGGTGCACGGGGGCGTTGTCCACCAACTTTTTGCATGACCATTCCATTTTGTCCAAGATGGATGAACTGCGAATGAGGCACTGCAGAGGACCCTGCGCTTAGTCTCTGAGGCACATACTTAACTTGGGGGCCTTGCCTCGTTATGGGACTCCCTTGGCTTGCAAAGGAGGCAGCACCTTTACCGTGATCATTCAACACAATATTCATATTTGCAGAAGTTTTAGAAGATGGCCTGGAAATTTCCACAACTTCTGCTCTTGGTCTCGCATCTCTATGCCCGATACCTTCAAAATTGGCTTCCCCAGTGGCTTTTTGTACATGATACGGACTGACCACAGCTGACTGTCGTCGGATTGGTGAAACACCCCCAGTCTCTACTGCCATGGGCTGTGCACTGACATTTTCCAGAACCTCCTTCAGTTTGGATGACGAGACATTATCATCCTGAGGGAAAAAGTGATATATTACGAATTGGTAAGCACTAAAATTGCCAATATGGATACGTGTTTGTGAACTTGTTTAGGCAAAATCATTTGCAGTGAGCAAAGAAAACATATCATGCATATATTATAAATCAAAAAAACATCGACGTAGATTTAAAATATTTTCTTTAAAAATGGAGAATGAGTTAGTTCATAAAACCTAAGCACCCGTCCTTCGTGCCTTGTGGTGTCAGAAGGGCTTAAAACGAATAAAACTCTTATGCATACACTAATAGACATATTGTCTTGTAACGATCTTGCAACACATTGTTCTGTGAAAGTCTAGGTTAAAAGGCTCAAACAAAACCCTTCAGCTTTCAATGTATACCCTAATTGGAACTTTGTTTCTCTAGTTAAAATTTACAATCTAGACAAAAGAGTTAATCACTTTCGCAGAAGAAACTTTTGCGGGAACTTTTTGCAATTTTGCCTCTTAAATTGGCGAAAGTATGTTCCGTAAAACTTCCTGAAATATGAAATTAGCGAAATTTTATTCTTGTCAAATTTTCAGATAACTCTGCATTAACCCTCTTGGAGGCTTTGATGACGAATGGTTGTTCTTAAACGAATTCCAACACTGATTCCGTTGTTTTAGAAACTTTCTTCCAGCGAAACTTTCTTCTCTTAACGCATATTGAATACCATTAGAAACTAAACTCTTTTTAACCGAAAAATAAAAAAATATGAATTGTCAAACATTACATTATCAATTGTCAAACTAGAAACCTCGGGACAGTGATATTACCGTTTTAATTGACTGTATAATTGCATCGAGTTTATCTTGTAATCTTCTTGCGTTTCGTCGCAAATCTCTGTTTTCTTTTTGAAGCTCAATAAGCTTGCCGTTTAATACACTGTCAGTAACTGCATCGCCAATCAACGACTGTTCTAGTTGCTTCATTCTCCTGAATACAAGATTCTTTACAATCTAGTGGTAGGAAGAAAAAATTCAACTGATAGAAGCTCGTTTACAGGCTGGCAAAAAAGAATATTTCATTAGAATAAGCATTTTACAGAATCTGTCAACATTCTTGGTAACAAAACAAAATTTCTCTGGGCGGGTGATGTTGACCAGCAAGATAACAGGGGATCCAGCAGAAATTACAAAAACTTCAACCACAATAAAGATGGGACATTAAGACATGATCTTTCCAATATTGCTTGGCTAAACGGAAATTATAGTTGAAAAGGAAATTGATTGAAAAAATTGAAAAAATTCATTTTGCTGCAACAATTTTGGCATTGGCAGTTAGTTTTACAGCGGCGACGATACTTTGTCTCGCAGCAACAAGTTAATCCAATTCCCAAGGACCTTTTTCAAAAAACTAACGCTAAATGCCACTTGAGGCGCTGCATGTAGGCCATACAATCAAATGTACCGACAATAAGATGGAGCTGCTATGAGTAGCCCTTTGGGTTCGGCATTAGAAAAGAATTATGTTGGTTTCCATGACAATAGATTTTTGACAAGTCCGAAAACCAACGGTATATCGCTACGTTGATGACACCTAAATCCCCAGCGGCAAATCAAGTTTCCATTAAAGCCTCTGATTACCCATATTTCACAAGTTTCTTTGTAATAATTTTGAAATATGTCATAGTTCGGCATAGCTCTTTAAATGGTACCCATAATTCTGACATATTTCAGAAAGTGATGCGAAAATTCTGCACTTTTCAGAAAAGGTTCTCCTACATAATGTCACGCCCCCGTACCTCAAAACCTATTAAGGTACACCCCCCCCCCCAGAAAAAAGCACAATTTCTTACATCCAGCTCTTAAATTTACCACGTAAAGGTGTAAAGCTAATTACTATGTTCTTGCGAGCACCAGGGAAACAACGGTTCCAGAAAGAAACAACCGCAGAATATTTGCAATGATCAAAATGCCCAAATATAATCTTATTCGACAATAGGTTAGCAGCTGTTCAAGGTCAAGATTGCTCCGAAACCGAGTGACTTCGAATCCATCTATATTAGAAGAAAAAACTGACTTGTGTGGACGGAAACAGTTTGTTTTGTAAACTTTTGTAAACATAAACTAATTTTAGCTTAAGAAGATTATTTTTAAAGCGTTTCACAAGAGGCAATGATAGCTGCAACTTGTGACGATTGTGGCCAAGCACCTGTCTTGGAGACTAGAAATAATCTATAAAAAAGGTCCCTGGAATCGTTTCCAGAAATAAAACCGAATGTCTATGTTTCCGATTTCCATGCTATTTTCAACATTTTTTAATCAGGGCTCTAAGAAGTCGAAGACTAAAGACATTTGTGTGTGTCATGGAGGCCATTATTAATGAATGGCTAGGGTAAAGGGGTCCGATGGAGCTCCACTTAGACAACATAGTTGACCAGTGTTTTTAAGACTGTTAAGAACAAGAGCTTGTAGGTAATTTCAGGTAAACACGTGTGCCTTAACACGGGGCATCATGCCAGGTATTGAATTCATCTGATCATACCATCTGTAAAATGTAACTTTAAATAGATTTGCAATCTAAAGAAAAAAAGAAGGAAAGAAGATGCCAGTGTAGAAACCGAAGGGCATGCGTGGCAGCCTTAAGCCTGCTGTGTCCTGGGCATTGCAGTGTAGATTTTTACTACAAGCAAAAAGGGGCAAAGAAGTGTGATATCTCTTGTGTTGTTTTCCATCCACAACCGTATGGTTGTCGGGAATCCATGACCACGATTATTCCTCGACAAAGCTCCAAGATCCAATTAATAGCTCCACCAAACATGAAGATCCAACGAACAAATCAATGTAGATCAAATACCAAATACTTCTCAAGATTAAAATTACAACTTATAACACCAGAATCAATGATGATGCAGGGTAGATGTGAAAGTATACATTTGAATTGGATGAAAAAAGAGTTGTCCAACAAACTGGGTTCAGACGAAGACTCTCTGCAGACAACAAGGAAGGTATTTGTCAGATTTCCCCGAACTTGTTTCAAGATGACTTCATATAGAAGTACTTTGACTTCACCTGGTATTTAACAGGTTCCAATGAAGATCTGAAAACTTTACGCAATCAACGGAAGTTGAATACAATTTGTTATATAGGGTCATCAATATAAGCCATCAATATAATTTCTCCCTTATACATACACGATTGTGAAATTGTTGCTCAAATATAGTTCTTTCATGTAACTAAAGATAGGAAGTGGCTTGCCACAACATTGTTTGTCATTAACCAGAAGACTAATGCTTAGTGTGGAATAAATGACGTCAAAGTGTAGGAGTAAACTATAATTAGGTTGAGTCAGGGTGTTTTTCCATAGGCAACAGCATGGTCAAAATCCCAGATCAATTAAGTTTTCAGGAAAGATCAACTTGCTTTGAAGTTGTAAACAATAAGAAAATGCTATGTTCTGGAGCAGAGCAGATCATATCTGATATGTGCAAAGACACTATAACCCTTTGCTACAGAGTTACCTTCCTACGACTGGAGTGATTTTCATGTAGACTATCAGAGTGTTCTTTACTTGGATTGTGAAGTGTAGTATAACGCCAGTGCCTACTTAATACAAAAGTCATTCTGCTCTGTTCTATAAATTCTCCAATAAGGAGCTTTAATTTGTGGTTGGTCAGCTTTAAGTGACTTGTTTATGGGTGATATTATCCTGTTTATGCTTCTATTTTTCTACAGGGTTGACAATATGTTACTTCTCAAGGGTTGGACAGGTGACATAGTAATTGCTTTATGATTTATTCTTGGCATCAAATTTGATTGTTCTTAGCAAGCATGTGGATAGAACTCATTGTTTGAGTCAGCGTTTTAACAATAGTTCAAATATCAATTACTTTGCCATTTTGCCTCCGAAAAGGACAAACAAAACCGTACAAAACACAAAAGTTGGTGAAGGAAAACCTGCTAGAAATCGTACTAAAACAAGATAGAAATGTACGAGCAACAGCTCATTCACCTCATCAAGGCTTGCTCTTGTCAAAAGTGTTGCTTTGGACAACAGAGCCTGTTACATTAGGGAATTGGGATGCAGAATAGGTGGTAAATCGAGGGGTTTTAGTTAAGCTATCTTAGTTTTCTTATATTATCTTGGTAATATTTTTCAAACCCATGAGAACAAAACTCTTTACAAAAGCATGTTCTTTCATTTATTTACTATTATATTGCATATATAAATAAATACAAAAAGCTGACAGGAAGAAATGTTTTCCTACAAGGGTGTTGCCTGATTGTAATAATTACTCTTGGCCAATACCAACCTTGTGCTTTCTGCATTGAATCATCAGCAAACCATCTAATAAGCTGCAGACTTTAAAACAGAACTGGGAGATATCAATGATGGATTTGCCAAGACAGATATTTTTGGTTTTGACCATAAGCCATCTTTAGAGTTACAAAATTAGAAAAAAATGAGGATATGAAGAGTATCCTTGTATATTTTAAAGAAATATATACAAACCTTGACAAAATCTGGAAATGTCTGGGTTGAAGCATCTACTCTGCATAAAAGTGGTTCTTCTGTGTTATCAGCAATAGATGTGACAGAGCGATCTGAGCATAGGCGGTCTATGATGCTCTCAAGTTTTTGACCTGATCCATTTTGCAATGTGCCTCGAAAATCAGGCTTTGCTGTTGTAGACAGCTTTTTTTCAAGGTTTGTAGCATCAGGTTTTAAAGCACTTTCACTGCTGAAATGGACTGAGGTTGAGTCTGTTTTGGCAGAAGGTGCCAATGAAGTGCTAACAGTGACATTAGAATTAACAGTAGTGGAAGAAGAACTACTGTTCTCAATTTTATTGTTGTTTTCTCTACCCTCTTTAACAGGAAGTGTTTTCTCTTCACATTCCTCAATAGCTGTTGGTACTTTCACACTATCTGGTTTTCTTACATCATCCAGTACAACTAGAAGAAATGACACTGTTAAGAATTGTGACCATTATGTTTTATTTGCTTCACCATTAGAAATATGTTTATTAGAAATACAATAACTTTAATAATGCAATGGAAATTTATACCTGCAATTAAGGTACACCCCTAATACTAGAAGATATTCCTAAAAATAGTGATGTGCAGTAGCCTAGGGTTCCTTTACACACTTCAACTGTTTTGAGTTTAGCATACAATGTTTAAATCTTAAATGAGACAAAAATGAAACATAGGATTTCTTAACAAGGTGTTAAATTTGTAGCCAAACCTGCCAAAAAGTTGTATAAAATTACACATCAAGTACATGATAACGAGAAAATGCTCAAAACATTGTGTTTTTAACAATCAAACTATTATACTTTCATTCTGATACTAAATTTATTTGCTAACTGTATTATCATTATTCTGGATGAAGTACCACACGCAACATACATAGTTAATTGGATTTTTTTAAAGTCTTGTAGACGAATGCATAGAAGCATTTATATTGACATGCAAAAGAGAAGGCAAATTGAAAAAAGATGGGTCTAATGTTTGCCTATATTTAAATTTTGATATGTTTCTACAAACTCAATGACTTATTACATAAAAATGATATACCTTATACAAGTAAAAGTTCTGACCAACCTATAGCATAATTTTTACAAGTTACTTCCACTTCAAGAGACTAAGCCAATGTGCAATCCAGATAGGTTACACCAGATAAATTAAGCATGGATTAACAATTACATATTCTATTTCTACTGTTTATTGTGTATATTCTGTGTTAGCGTTACATGAATTCCACCCTGGTATACATCTACTTCTACTTCTACATCGATACCGAGCAGCACTGAGTAACGGTATAATGCTCAGAGTGCAAGAAATAATAGATTGATGGGTAAAAAATGCTAGAAGATGCCACTGATCAATGATTAGATTGAACATTTACATGTCAAATGACCATCTAAGCATTTACATTTACATCTTTGGCAAAACCCTTTACTTGAGATTCACAGAAAAATTATCTTTTAGTCAAGAAATATTCCATTTTTACTGACAAACAAATGAGAAAAAGATTGAGGATGAAATGAAACTATGAAAGTCTAAAAATTCCAAATATACAGAGAATATGGATCAAAATCATCAACCTACTGCTATGTACCACGAGATGATGGAATAATCAGATACATGTAAGTTTATTTATAATGCATCAGAATATGTATAATTCAGTTAAGGTATGATGTGAAATCTGATTTACAAAGCAGTTGTTTTAAGCGTTGAAAATCATATTTTACCTATATCCTGGTCATCCCCAATTTTCATCCTCTTTGGTTCTGGTCCACTGCTCTCCATGATGCCTGACTAAAATGTGAGAGCAGGAATGTCGTAAGAAACGAACATCGCGAATACAATGAGTCTGAAGAAAGTAGTGAATTTGTAAATAAAAAGGTCAAAGTTATCATCAAGTTCTGTCCTGCATTAGCAGTGTGGATGCACAAGTAGGCTAAGATAACGAAATGTTTACAAAAGGTTCATTGCCATCTCTCTGAACTAATAGTAATACCAGTTCTGCAATCAACGCAAAACTCGTCACTTCACTTCCAAATGGGCCTAGAGACAAATGGGCCTAAACTTCGCCAACGTAAATTTGCATTTGCAATCCAAAACGCGACGATCGGCATTGAGTTTAGCTCCTTGACAGTTCCGCCATCCAAGACAGATTCATCGGAGAAAGCCAATGTTACATAGACTGAGAGAAAGATCTGAGGTAACAGCCTACCTTCTTCGACCAACTTTGCACACCGATGGACACCTACTTCGCTATTACCTCATTCTTCTTTCGGCACTATTTGACGGTGGAAAATCCACGGATTTTCAAAACATCCATATCCACCAGCATCCACAAGATGGCCAAAAGATCCAATGCAAAGAAGTGACAGATCTCAAATCTATTACCCGTATATGGATTTCACAACCAACGTGGGTTTGATGAATTTGACAGAAAGACAATGGAAAATAAAATCCCTTTGTTGCGAAAACGCTAATCTCTGTATTCATGCGAGGTCTTAGTGACTGTCGAAACCGCAAGATTTGATTGGTGCCTGCCACATATCCGGCCTAAGTTGTTAGCCGTCAAGATATTGCCATCGTCAACTCTCCAGTCTGTAACGAAAGTGCAAATTCTCGATATTGCCACAAGAAAATTAGGCCTACACTGCAGTATTGTTCACGAATAATCTGCAGCAATTTTTGCAAAAATTATTAGTCGCCAACACACACCAAGATCAACTATAAATAGACATAAAAACATATAGAGACATGAAACAAGATTGAGAGCAAATTTTTAAGGCCAACGACGAGGGTATTTTTTGTTGAAGAAATGGTATTTCTAACGATGATTTTGAAGGAGCGTGCGTACAGTTTGTGCTTGCTCTAAGTTTCGTCTTCGTACCAGATAAATTGCAGTTTATTTACAATAATTTGTGTCTAGAACCCCGTGCCTACTTTCGTTCACAACATGGTTCAAACCATAGTCTTTAAAGCTCAGACAACATTACCGAAGTAACGTTCGCCTTTCCCGTTTGCCATCAAAAACCAGTGAAGTTTCCAACTTAGAAAACCTCCATAATTTCATACAACCATGTTAAATAAAAGGACCAAAGTATTGCCAACAAAATAAGGAGCATTATCTTCAAAGCCAAAAGTTGCAGCCAAAACTTGCAATCAACTTTTACTGACTAATCAAAAGGAATTAAACCCGCTCATCACGAAACTTAGGACTTAGCTTTAGCTGAAGATTTCGAAATAGCAACGTTTGTAGGGCTTCAAACAAGGAAATCTTTTTTCCGTTATCTAGAAGTTGTTCAGATTTCACAACTGAATTTTTCAAGTGAAGTCACGTGAAGTAATCAAACAAGTGAAGATTGTACTAGTAAACCGGTTCGATATTTTCAACGAAACAGGAAAAAAACCTTACTTTTTCCTTTTTAAAGGTGGATTTCCACTTCATGGTATGGACGGAAAACGGGAAACGGTATATGGTACAAGCAAGCGCAGAAGATACTTTCATACGTACCGCTTTCCGTTTTTGAAAGTTGAAATCAAGGCAAATTTTTTTCCACAGAATTCGTACCGTTTGATCACTCATCCAATCATGCTCGAGGCATTACGTCATAACTTCAGCAAAAAGCTGTGCTTCTTAACCACAGTCATTCTGAAATACTTGAAAGAGTATTACCTATCATCGGTTGAAGCAGGCAGAGTTGTAGGGCCCCCTTGTAAATTTCAATAATGAACCCTTTTCTACTTTTTGCCATCCTTTTCGAGAAGGCTTCTCTTGTATTTTTCATTGCAACACTTGTAATTAAATAGTTCCCTGGGTGGAACTTTCTTTTTTGCTTTTTTCTTGAAACATGTTTCACCCATACGCTCTACTCGTACTTTCTCTTTTAACTTTTCAATCTTCTTGCAAAATAAAAAAAATCATAAAGATGTTAAACATAAACATGCCGTCTTTCCCCTCTCTCGGGCATGTTTCATTGCACGAAATGGAAATGGGAAGAAAACCTAGTCCTCGGGTAATGGAAATGAAAATTCCTCGGGCTGAAACTTTCCGAACCTCTTGCCGTTTTCCGTTGTCCGCTTTCTGTCCATACCGTGAAGACGAAATCCACCTTAACAGTCGAAACTTCGCTTTGCTAACAAGCAACACAAATGAGATACCCGGGCTATCATTATTTGACTGAATGGCTATCAACTTTATTACGCTGAAAAGTTAAATAACGTGTGCTATACAGTATTTCCAATTGCTGAGCCATTTGGAGATGCCAAACTATGTTTTCTTTAGGGCGTACACAGGATCAGGGGCGGATGCACACATTTGTCTCACCTTCGCACAAAAAGACCGGTATCGCAAATACTATTTTGAACCACACCAATAAACTTGATTCCGAAAATTTCATAAGTAATGTAGAAACGCTCATCAAATGGACTTTTTGTTTGTGACTAGTTCAAATTTGGAGTTGCCAAAAGATGCCCCGAAAGACCCTACACAAAATAAACTGCAAATTAAAAACTTTAAGGTTGATAATTTGCCAATAGAGCACCTTTAACATATGAAAAACGTCGTGAATGTAAAGGAGCAATTTTATTCAACCAGCAAGCAAAAACTGACATATATTCTTAGGTTGATTTTTGCTGTACTGTCTTCGTTGTTTTTTGAAATTTTTTATTTCATCTAAACGGAATTTTCCAAGCCACAAAAGCGGCTGATAGTAAGCATTTTATAAATGATAAAAAAGGACCACGTGAAAACCTCGTGACCAATTCTTATTGGTTGTCTTTTTTAGCCTATTATTTAGACAAAAGTCGCTTTTATATCCTTCTGCAAGGTTTTAGGAGTTGTATTCTTCGGTTATTCTTACTACTATGTTTAGCTAGATATTTTATTCATTCTGTTGCGTGTTTATGTCATAGGTATGCTTGTTTATCGTACAGTTGTGTTTGTAACTTCCTTTCAGAAAATGTGTGTCACTGTCATGGTATCATGTTGCGTCTCGCAGTGTTCCTTTGTGCGGTGAATGAAAATCAGCCTTGTTTATTGTGTGATCTCTGTTAAAATAAGTTTTATTGTTTGATTAAAATATATACAAACATCGACAGAAGAAGTCTAGGCTTGTCTAGGCAATCGGGTAATCCACTCTCCTAAGAAAAACCAGTTTCTGAACGATAAAACCTCAATCGTTGGGCTTACAAAATTGTACGAATCATCATGACAACATATCTTTAACTTAATTTTCCAACAGAAACAGCGACAATAACAAAACCAAATCAGTATGATCCAAGAAAACCCCTTCAAAATCAGAGGAATACCCAGGTGGAGATTCCCTGGTTAACATGGTTAACTGAAAGTGACTGAAACTTGAAAGAAACTGGAAATCCACAAAGAAAAAAATTTACTTTGCTATTTTCAAGCAAAACAACTGTGCCAACGTTCATTTAATACCATCTTCGCGATGGCCAAAGTGAAGGAATCGTCCAAGTACACTGTAGTAGGCCCTTCTATCTATTCTACATTTCTAAGGAACACTATGAATCCTCTGTGTTGCGGAGGAAATTGACATTCATATTGACATAGGTGGAAACTAGTAATCTTCAATTTCTAGATCTTAGATCAAATTGATTTTCCAAAGATATAGTTTACTTTTTGATACACACGATCAGAAGAAACAACTCGATACTAAAGAGCCCTCCACCTTCGAAGCTGTGAAACATTTTAAGCTTTTTTCAAATATCTAAGAACATTTTGAGCCTATATACCATATTTCAATGTTCTTTGCCCAATGGCGCAAACCGCACTTGAAAAAGTACTGATCACAGAAGCTAGAATTATCTAACAGTATTATTGGATAAAAATAATGGGAACAAGAGCTGTGCTATTTGGTGTGAACGTGTTTCTGATGATACTGTGCATTGAATATCCTGAATCTAACCATGTTATCTGACTTGAGACAGGCTGCGTTTACACGGGGCCGGCCGAATATTTGGTCGGTCAAATATTTGGTCACTTAGGCCTTGCGTTTACACGGGGCCGGCTAAACGACCTCAAGTTAGGTCACTTAGGCTGCGTTTACACGGGGCCGGCCGAATATTTGGTCGGTCAAATATTTGGTCACTTAGGCCTTGCGTTTACACGGGGCCGGCTAAACGACCTCAAATTAGGTCACTTAGGCTGCGTTTACACGGGGCCGGCCGAATATTTGGTCGGTCAAATATTTGGTCACTTAGGCCTTGCGTTTACACGGGGCCAGCTAAACGACCTCAAATTAGGTCACTTAGGCTGCGTTTACACGGGGCCGGCCGAATATTTGGTCGGTCAAATATTTGGTCACTTAGGCCTTGCGTTTACACGGGGCCGGCTAAACGACCTCAAGTTAGGTCACTTAGGCGTGCAAATATTCGGCCACCTAGGAAAGCGTCCTTCTTGAAACTTGGCCGGCCGAATTCGCGAGCGGCCTCGTGTAAATATTTGCACGGTACCAAAAAGAGGGTGTCGATGCGTGCTACGGAGGCAAACACAAAATGGGAAATTGAAATTTTGGGGCCGAAATTAATGTATTGTTGTTGGTTAGAGTCACTGGCTAGATTTTGCGTTTGTAGCTTGTGCTTTGCTGAAAATATGAATGACTTTCGTCGAAAGACTCATATTGAAATTAAAAAAAAAAGCATCGCAAATTTCCAATCATTGATAGAAGTTATGTCAGCCACCCTCTTTAAACAGAATTTTGCGAAGAGAGTACACGAGAACAGAGAATGAGAGAAGTTGTTTTGTTAGCTCTTTGTTCACAATGATTTTTGCCTTCAAGTTTTTGACACATTGCGCAAGTCATAACAATCAGGTCACTTGAGCGACCCCGTGTAAACGCAACGCCTAAGTGACCTCATTTGTGGCTGGCTTCAAAAGCAGGCTAAATTTTTGGCCGACCAAATATTCGGCCGGCCCCGTGTAAACGCAGCCACAGAAACCGAGTTGGCATATTGATCTTCTTGTCCCAAATTGTGCACAGTTGATATTACTAAGCGACAGTTCCGTTTGTGATCAATAATTAATCATGACGAGGTTAATCAGTTCATTAATCTCGTTTCTATCAAGCAGAGTCTATGAACTCTGTCCCAAGCACCCATTTTGAGTGTGCGCAAATTATACGATTAATCCTTGCCTAGATCGGCCGCTTCGGAATTTTGTTTCGGACCGACGGTAATCAGGGCAACCGCATCGGCTTTTTGAACTTTTACCCTGGAGCAATTAGAACTAGAATAGAAATGGGAGATTTTTTACCAAGAACTCAACTTGGGAGGAAAATGACGAGATGCAAAAGCTCTTTTGAGAAGCACTGCAACTTTGTTTTTGAAAGGCGACTTTCACACGTGCGAATGGTGCGACAGTCATATCCGTGTTTATAAAAGGAAGAAATATCTGAAATCACTGCCAAAATTACTTGGAACACCCAACATTTTGCGCCGTGTTTCTTTCGTTTGTTTTCTCAAATACTACTTCCTCCGTTCCCCTTTCCCTCCAGAACAATGTTGAAAGTATATAGAAATATCATACAAGCCACAAGAGAAAACGTACTCCATAACTTTTCTTCTTCAATTGTAAATCAACATTGCGCCCAGGCCGAAAGGGGGGGACCGAATTTGCCTATGAAAACAGACGGTTAGTGACCAAGCCCTCCCGGCCCACAAAAATTTCGACTGTCCCCCATTCTTACTCAAGAAAATTTGAAAACTTCTTCCCCTTGGCTCCTTGCTAGCAACAGTTTTCATTTCATGACTGTGGCAGCCTGGCCACATTCGAGTTCAACCACGAGTTCAACTCGTCGTTTTCTAAGTTATGATCAGCCGTCCACTAGCATACACAGCTTACACTAGCATACACAAAAAGGCCTATATAAACTTTTATTTTGTAAAACATGGCTGTTGTTACAATGATTTATCAGAGCTGCCTCCAAGATTGTAAGCCACAAATCTCTTTAGAAAGGGTTACTAGATGTGCATTACAAAAAGCCAGTGAAACTTTTTCACTCATCAAAGAGAAATTAATTCAAAGGAGAAAAACACTCATATAGCTCAATGCATCTGCCCCTAAAATCAAGTATTCCCTTTCCTGGCAGAGAAAATCCTAAGCTTACACTCACCCTCTTTCGATATAACAAAACTTTTCTTGATTTGGAACTAAAGGAACTATCGTTTAATTCATAGGCAGAAGCTCAGTTGGAATGTTGGTCACGTTTTAAGTGACCGTTCTTCCTCCGGACGATTTCACTCAAGTATTGAAAGCTTTAATCGGTAAAAATATAAGACAGGGTTTGGACATATAATTCTAATTTATCTTGACTTATTTATCTTTCTTGTTTTCGTTTAATTAATGTCTTTGACATTACAGCGACACTGACATCTTTTAGGTGCTCCCCCAGCCCAAGCAAAGATTGGGTCCCTTTGCAAAAATAACTTTTCAGGATATGGTTAAAAATTGCGTCAAAGCTGAATATCCGCCTTACAAGCACTTAGAAAGTCAGTCAATAAGTCGAGAAAATTATTTTATTGCTGCAAAGAATAAAGTTATTTCCTTGAGTTTGTATACAAAATATCTGTTCTTGAACATAAAAAAGCCTCTTTCTCTAACAAAAATTATCATCATCATCATCATCATCATCATCATCATCATCATCATCATCATCATCATCATCATCATCATCATCATCATCATCATCATCATCATCATCATCATCAACTACATCTCTTTACATCAAGCTAGAGCTTTTTACACAAACAGTGGAAAAAAGAAAAATTAATTTATGAACAGCAACAACGAGTAACAAGGTGCCAATATCATTCACTTTTCATTTGTTTCTGGAATTGCAGTTAGTATTAGCTTTTGTTTGAATCTTTGAGAAAAGGAAGCGAACTCATATTATTTGGTGCCAAAATATAATGAACAGTTTTCATCGCCTTTGAAATATATTGACATTTAAATGACAGTTAGAATTGCAATTATTTATAATATCTGTGAATTTCTATTTGGCAAAAGTCTCAGGAATGAATAACAGACCACATTGAAGAACAGTGAACATAAATCAGGTTAAAAATGCATTACAATAAATGAAGATTAGGCACGGTAAAGATATGGTTGTAAGAGAGTAGAAAATATGTTTCAATTCAATTGGAAAAGAGATTAGAAGGGATTAGGAAAAAAGTGGGGAAAGATCGAGCTTGTTTATTCTGTTTGGAATAAAGACAGGTTTTGAGAGTTTGGGAAGCAGGAAGAGGGTTGAGCGTTCCAAAGTTTGCAAGACCTAGGTAGAAAGGAAGAATTATGGAGTTGAGTTCGTGCATTTGGCAAAGAGACTTGGAAAGGTCGAGTACTGTTCGTTGTCTAGTATTGCGTAAATTTCCCTAGGGACCCGGGATCATGTCTCTGATCTCCAGAGAACAACAATCGTGGTATAATCTATAAAAATTGCAAGATCAGCGTCGATCGGAAAAAGGCTGAAGAGACTTGGTGAGGTTTTTGATGAGGCAAATGGCCCCGGATGTAATATTTTAAATATATATTAGACGCATTAAATTGTCTTATGCCAAATGTTTTTATATCCTTTAAACCACATCTGCATGTATGCAGCTGATTTTTACTGGCATTTATGAAAACGATGTTTAAGCATACAGGTTCCAAAACCTTCAGAATTCCTCCGTGAGAGAATTGATTAATTTACAACCTTTTGTCCCAACTTTGATAAAAGCGAGGTTATAACATAGAATAGAGGCTTCCTGGTACCATATTTTTCTATAAAACATCGTTTTTGAAATCAGCATATCGAAATGGATAAGAATCAATTAATTTACAAAACTATTATTCATTGTCTTAATAATGATAAGAACGAGGTTTGAACATGAAATAGAGGCCTCCTGGTACCGAATCTCCGTACAACATCGATTTTCGTAATCAAAGTGTCAAAATTGACCAAATAAAGTTGTTCTTGCAAATTCCCTCGATAGGTGACGATAATCCCCCTTGCTCGTTTGGTCTATTTGGGCAAAAACTGCCTGTCCAATTCATAAGGGTTTGATGGAGATCATACATGGGGAGTTTGGAAAGAAGACCTTTGTGCCAGACACCATCAAAGACTTTTGAGATGTCGAGAGAGATCACTCTACTCTCACCAAACAAATATTAGGCAGAGGAGCAAACATGGATAGATTTAGAAGATCACCGGTGGATCTTGCTTGACGAAAACAATGCTGGTGATCAGAAAGGAGTTGGTTGGTTTCGAGGAAGGTAAGCAGTTGTTTGGTGGTGATTGTCTCCATTGTTTTAGAAATGAGGGAAGTTATTGCATTTGGACGATAGTCAGGGCCATCGAGAGACGGGCCTGGCCCCAGGGCTGGGACTGTCATGGGGCCCCACCGTCGAAGGCTGCAAAAACCTTTTTTGGGTTACGCCCTTAGCAATGCAGTTAGATGGACTGTAAAAGGCATGAATTTTGAAATCAACGCCACTGAAACACTTGAATTTGTATTTTAAGGTCTTTAACAGAACATGTAATTAGTGACTATATAAAACAAATCATTAAAACAAATCAGAGTTAATTCAATTTTTAAAAAACTGCTTTTCTTGCTTTCCTCAGGGCGAAATCCTTAATCTTTTCCCACAATCTTTTCCAGCTGTCGTTCGCTCCCCAACCATCAGGAGAAGCCAATTTTGATTTTGAACCATTATTAATAGTGTGCATGGCAAACAATAGAGTGCAGCGTTTTTAGGACTAAAAACAAGCCAACTTCTTCTTACTACCTCCCAATTTTTCTGCTTCACATTTAGGACCGTTGTTGGAAATTTGTGGCCGTCGCAATCTTTGGGAAACTCTGGAGGATGAGGCAAATGACCAGTTCTAACAACCTTTTCTAACTCCTTTATCGTTGGAAATCCGGTTAATGTGCCGACATCAAAACTAGATGATCCACTATGAACAGTATCTTGATTTAATGATGAATCATGATCTACCGAAGCACGTTTGTGTCTTCTTCTTCTTCAGCAGTGCTTTGAACAGAGCTTTCACCAGGTTTATTTAAAGTTGAATCACCTTCCTTGTCTCTTTTGTAAGCACCTACCTCAAACAATGTGCGAGAGGCTTTCTTTGCTTCTTTTTCTCGGATCTTTTTTCCTGCCTTTTCTGAGCACCAGACTTGTGCCTGTAAGATGACATCGCCGGGGTTGGTTGGATCGTGATCCCGCTTAATTATTTTGATAAAGACTTCTATAGCGTTCAGATTTGTCTTGGTTCTTCGCATGTGCTTTTTCTCTGGTGTACGCCGTGAATGGAAGATTTAGGCCCGAGTTACACGACGTTGGATTGGGTTCACTTCGGATTGCTTTTCACTTCGGATTATGGTTTCAGTTACACGACGCTGAGGCAATCCGAAGTACTTCGGCGGGCGTAACCGGAGTGAAAGTCACTCCGCTCTGGTGGTGAAGTAAAAATCAACCCGAAGTACTTCGCTTCGCATTCCTTCTTGTGTAAACACTGAATCCGAAGTGATTTTCACTCCGAAACCTCGTTGCAGATCACGTTGCCTCTGTTATGTGCAAAATGTGCGCGCTATTTGAAGAAGGAAATACGCTGACATCAAATTGTCAATCAAAATGTTTCTTGGCATGTTTACGGGTTTTTCCACTTTATTGCAGCAGAACAGCATGTTATTTGAGTTCATTACTCACAACTATCTGGCACGAAGAAAATTGTTAATGAAATAAATAGCTGCTTGTAGCTATTGCATTAGGAAAAGCAGAAAAATCAAGGCCCAGCGTCGCTTCTGGCTAAAGCCCAGTCGCTGCAGCGGCTGGTGGTCAAACCTAAAGAAAGGGCTTATAAAAGATGATGAAGAGTGGCGACTAAACTTTCGTATATCCAGAAATAGTTTCAATTTGTTGTGTTGTGAACTGCGTCCATACATTGAAACAAAGCAATCCGACATCGTGTAACAGCGAAGCAAAGCGCAGCAAAAGCCAATCCGAAGTCGTGTAATCGCTTGGAAAAGCGAAGTGCGACTGCTTCGGATTGGGGTGGGCAATCCGAACCGAAAACCAATCCGACATCGTGTAACTCGGGCCTTAGTTTTACGTTTATAGGAAGTCCACACAAGGAATAACTAAAACATCTGACCTAAAAGTAGATATATGTAAGTGCAATCGAATTTTTCGGCTTCCGGAGAAGTATATTATGATCTTATCGTCAATATTCTAATTATAAACCATAACAGGAAAAGGCCCTCATCATAGACCAGCTTGTTGATTCCGTGTTGAAAGATTAAATTTCGAATATCAATCGGGTCATGGGCCCGCCCTGCCAATGCTGCTTATTGAAAACTCATAGCCAAAAATACATATCTTATTTTCAAGGCCCCGGGCCCCCTGGTAACTACCCTGGTTACCTCCCCCTCTCGACGGTCCTGACGATAGTCAATTTAGTCAGACTTGTCGCCCTTTTAGGCATGGATTGCTATGGAACATTGTGAGTTGAGCCACTTAGAAGTGGACTTCTCAAATTTTGAAGGAAGATGGAGTGAAAAGTTCCATACCAAAGAGAAATCCATTGGCGATAAATGAAACAGAAGTAGATGGGTCTTCGAAAGAGCCTAAAGACCAAGTGTATGAGGAATATAAAGTTTGGAGATAGTCCCAATCAGCTTTACTGTAATAGAAAAATTTAGGGAAAATGAAAGCACTATCCTGGTAAGAAGGAAGTGAGTGTTGTAAGGCTAGTAGACAGTTGTCAGAGTTGCCAACAGGTGCATTCATTAGTGGCGTTTTGTAAATATTGGGGGAGAAGGAAAAAAGAAAAAACCCTCATAACCAGGGCATTTGAGATAAGGGGGGGGGGGGAGAGTGTCATTGTTCTCTTGGTCGAGAAGCTTGATCTTGGTCACTGTTAGGAAAAGTGCAAGGGGAGTTTTGGTTTGCAGATGGTGGTGCACAGAATTAGGATTGGAGAAAAGTCCAGGGATGTTTGAGAAGGAGATTGCAAATGGTTTAGAAGTTGCCACATTAGTAGCTGCAGCTGATTGGTTGATTGCGCTTGAGTCAGAAAACATTTTTAAAAGAAAGATTGGAGAAGATTGGCTTATTCACTATGGTAGAACCAGCAGCTAGTTGAATGCATGGGAGAGACCCTTCAACCGTCCTGTGGCCTCAGATTGGCCTCAGATTGGCCTCAGATTGGCCTCCCGGAGCAGCGAGCTAGGAATGGCTCTAGTCGCGAACTGGCATAACAAGCAGGCCAGGATTATTAACCAGTAGTTAGAGCTTCTCTAGGACACACGCTTCGTTTGGTTTCAAGCGCCCATCAAGTTTCAAAATCTAAAAAAATCGGAAAAGTTTGGCAAAAATACATTGGCGTGGCATGAATGTGCTAGTTTTTTATTCGAAAATTTGCGGACGTGGCGAAAACCATGCGAGATTTTACTTTCAACTGATTTGCACTGACTAAAATTTCAAAATAATGAATTAGTTTGAATGTCTTCCATTGTAAACTGAACAATAAGAAGAGGCGACATAAAACTGGAAGACTTAGATGCATTTCAAGCTTTATGCTTGGTTAAAAGTAGTAGAAGAAAGACAAATGCTGGAAGAACAACAAAAACAACTAACGTTTTTAAAAAGCGCTGCCAAGATTCTCTTCTCGAATAAGCATCAGAAAAGGCTACAGTTTTTTCTTCTCTGCATCCTTATTTGTGGCCCTAATGTGGGAACCATAGAAAGCAACGGGATTAAAATCAGAATCTGTATATACAATTTTGACTCAATTTGTTATCATGAGAATGAGACCTAATTCTCATCATACGTCAAGATGCACCTCCTATCTATATCGCGTTGCTTTAATATGACGTCATATCGAAAGAAATGAAGAATATAATGTGCAGATATTTAGTCTCACATTAGTCTTCGCATCGAGAGTAGCACAGGCACACGACTATTTACTTATTCGACTAGAAAATATTTTGAAAACATCTACGAAAGAAGTTGCAGAATTAACGCAAACATCTATTAAGAAAGAATCATTTGTACCAAAGACGTTGGCTATTTGCAAAACCTACAAATGAACACGTTCTGGAAAGTTGTCCAAACAACAGTCACGTTCGGAGTGGTTGGTTACGCCGCCTACCTTTGGTATGACATCTGGCGGGAAGAGCAACGAGAGGTGAGCATTCTCAACACAAAGGCACGTAAATAATAGGGGGGCGTGGGGGGCGTAACGCCCCCCCAAAGTTTGGAAAATCCAGTTACAGTTGGAAAACATAACGGTTGACTTGGAATTTTTTCTTAGGACCAAATTTGTGAATTTTACATTTTAAGAAGTTTTTTTATTTCAAATGTAAAAATTCTAAACATCAAAATTCACAGGCTGAAGCTGACCCATCCAGTATTCGTTTTCTATTGTGAATCCCGTCTCCACTGGATCCAAATTGCGCAATTGCCCCGTTTGCTTTCTTTCTGACGGGAGTTGAATCAAATTACGAACAGGCAAGGTGAATTTCTGGATAAGAAACTTTAAACTTTACAGTTTGGAATAATAATTCCCGTATTGATCAGAAAATATTAGAGTGGAAGTTTTTTAAGAAACTACGAGTAGTTAATTCAATAAAAGATTAATAATCTTTCAGTACTAAAAATTCTCAACGCTTCTTATAAAAACGAGTTTATGCTAAACTCCCCCTGTTATTTGTTAATGTCCTTGAGTCCTTATCATAAATTCCTATGACAAAACTGCTGTGAAGCAAGAACACATTGCAAAAATTGCAGTAGAAGTATTTGATCAAGAAGAGTGTTTCATCTTTCGAATCAGGCATATGCACAAGTTTGTTCTCAAATCATCATTTCAATTGTAAAGAATGAAAAGGCATTTGGCCCTCTGAAAATTGTTAGTAGTTTTCTTCGATCAAGAACAAAAATTAAAGGCTCAAATTCTTGGTGCTTCTATATCGTGAAAAAATGTATTTTAGATAAGATTGATCTGCGCCAATTGATTAATTGATCAATTTAAATGAAATTGATCAATTGATCTAAAAGAATACTACTTAAATGTTGCTTTACTTCTTACTGTAAGTTTAAATGTCTGTTTCATGTTAATCAAAATTTAGAGATTCAGGCTTTTATGCTTTAAGCTAATTATTGAGTAAAGATTTGGTAATTATAAAGAAAATAGAAATATGGTGTTCGGGCTATTTACAAATATCAATTTGGTAGGTACAGTAGATTTACTGGTCAAATGAAAAGTTTCTTACTTGATTATTTTTGATTGGAATTTTCATCCTTCCACGCCCCCCCAAAGTAAGCAACTTGTTTTCGTCCCTGTCAACACAAAAGCTGTCTTCAATATTTAAAGATAATAACTCGCTAGCCATGCAGAATTGGGTGAAATTCTAATTGTCTACTGAACAAACAAAATATAACAATTTAAGTGTAATTCACATTAAAAGCTAGCTGGAAAGTTCGGAGCCTGAGAGAGGAGCAATGTTCAAAAAAGCAGGGCAATTGTTACCGATTCAAAATTTCTTAGCAAATGTTCTTGATCCAATATAATCTAAATTCAAGTATGCATCCAGTTGTTTTCCCCCTCAACAAATTGCATAAATTATGTGTAAAAATAGCCTCTTCTGATGGCTAACATATGCTTTTGATTTTTCATGGAAGTTTGAAGAAGACTGTGAAAAAAATGTTATGATTCGTTTTTCTTTATTTGTTAAATAACACAATGGAACTCAGATTTTTTCCAAAAACTTTCCTTAATGTCACCCTATGTGCTAAAAGAGACATATTCAGACATTTTGAAAAGATTTACCAAATCTTAGAATTCTAGAAACAAATATCGATTCATAACATATAAAATACACACCAATGTCAACTTTAGGCTCAACTTCAAGAGGAAGAAGAGGACGAAGCAGCAGCAGCACAGGCCGCTGAGAAGGAGAAAGCACAGGCTTCTTCTAGCCAACTTGCAGATGGCAATCAAAGCAAGAAGAGCAGCGAAAACACAACCAAAGGTTCAACAAAGAATACAGGGAAGCAAAACTCGCGGGGCTTTTGTGGGTTTAAAAAAGGCTTTCTTCTTAAATGAAAGGTAGGTAATATTTATTACTAAGTTTTGCACTGCCTTCACAATGCATTAATACTCTTTTGGCAGAAAAGACTGCAATGACTTCATGTAAAAACAGTCTTTTCCATTTCAGATTTCAAGAAAAAGAGAATGCTATAGCGGTAAAAGATTGTGGAGCTGTGGCATTTCGTACATTTACTGGATGGGCAAAGCAAGTACCGAAGTTTAAAGATGAAGAAAAAACATTAAAAAATAATAAATGGCAGCAGATGAGATTCCATATTTTTTCCTCTAGCGATAATCTACCCTTGTTGTGTATTTTCATGAAGCAGATAGGGCCTCTTAAGGGCACACTGATACTCAATTTCTGGGGCACACTTTTCTAAAAACATGGAGAGGGGGCACAATCCAATCACTTTTACAAAGTATTATCAGTGATGTCATGTCCCTAGTTAAATCGTTTGTTCTGATCCACCAAGAAGAATAACCCGTGTATTTGCTGGGCAGAAGAACGTCAACTAGTTTTGTAATGACTGATGCATGCATGGATCAGTCATTTCAAGACTTCCTGTCGTTCGTCTACCCAGCAAACATGCCGAGAGGAACAAAGTATGCACCTTCAATGCGCCTTGTCAGCATTCTGTGTCCGATAGGGGCACAAATTGCTGCAGGCCCCATTGCCTTCTGTGGTCCCCCATTGAAAAGCCTCATTCATCTTTTATTCAACATAGCAATGTGATAACGTTTTTTGAAAGTAGAAAGGGGGACCAACTAGCAGGCCATCAGATGTCATCTCGTTGAAAGGCTGAAAGTTTTACAACAAATGCAATAATGCCAGGTGTACAGATTTAGCATATCTTCCTTGTTGTGTTTATATGTCCTATAATTTAGGCTTTACTTTAGTGAAACAAGTAAACGTTCAGATGGTATCTAGAAGTGCATTATTGACGCTTCACCAACTTGAACCTCGCTTGTGTAGCTGTAGTAAATGCCTTGTAGTGTTGTGCTTGTTCTGTGTTGTAACGTGTAACACTCTCCTCTTCATGCATCTTTCATTTCTAGTGACTTTCTATTTTATCTTATGTTAAACTGTTTCTGTTGTTGTCTCTGCAACTTCTTTCGTCTCCAATCATTTTTCTTTTTTTTAACTCTAACTTTATCTGGACCTATCCTTCCCTTGTCGTCTCGATTCTATCCACTATCCTCTCTCAATCTCTGAATTGAGAAAAAGCTGTTTTTATGTCGTACCTTTGTATCTTTCTAGACTGCAACCCTTCCTTGCACAGTAAAAGCTATTGTGTTTATGTCTTATTTTCTATTAATTTTTATTGATATTTCAATTTACTAACATTTTGGCTAGGTCACTAACGTATATTTAGAGCAATCTCAATTTCCTTAATTATATATTATTATTTTGTTATCTTGTTATCATTTTGCTTTTGTAATTAAATGTTTAAACTTAACTTCAAAATAACAGTAAAAGTAATATCAAGTTCTTTCTCATTAATAGCTTAAAATTTAAATAGATATAAAATAACATAAAATAGTTTAGTTTTAACCAATATCATAGATAGCTTAGAGAATAATTTATTTTCAAATTGACGTTATTTATTATGGGTTTGTTAATGTTTCGTTGTCAGCTATTGGTTGTCCATTTACAGTCTGGTATAGCAGTTGCATTGTAGTGAAACGATAAAGCCTGGATGAGGGGCATCTAGAAATGGTGGGCAAATCCATCTATAAATTGGGGCAGGGGAATAGATGGAGCCCACTAGATGGTCTGCAGCGGAGGCTGGGCCATAAGGGTGTGTTGAAGGGAAAAATTCGTTCCTCTCTGAACATGACAGCCTTTTTGGTGGATCAGAACAATGTTGATAGTTTTGGATAAGGGCATGACATCAGGATTACAATAGCTTTTTATGTGCTTGGAGTAGTGCCCCCTTCCTGATTTTAGTACCACAAGGGTACCTCTTTTGTTGGGCACTTCAAACAAATTCAGGAGCAGCATGTGCCCTCAAGAAGCCCTTACTACTTCTTTTTTCTTTTCTATACCCATGTACATTTGCTTTTCTTTTGACCGTCTCTTGTAATGTTTCTTGCAATAAACATCTGCTGCCAAAGAAGCATTCTATTCATTCATGTCTATATCTAAATGTTTACGCATGGTCGACATAGCATCCTTTTTGAAAGGAACTTGGCCGAAAATGTATCAACAGACCTAACAATTTTTTTTAATCAAAGGCAACCTTTTCTTAAGTCCACTTAGCTAGCAATAATTTCTCAACAGGGGCGGAGCCAAAACATTTTATTCATAAAGTTGCAGAAATGATATTTCCCAGCAAAAATATGGCGTGTCTTATTCTTTCAGAATATGGAAATAAACAGACTTATATGCTGCTGTTGTGCATGAATATATTTCAAATTCATACTTTAGTGCTTTATTGCGGAAGGTTAATTGCTACATTTATGTTGATATGTTACAATTGTTGGTAGGTAAGTAGCAATTATACTACAGGGTGAGGTAAAATTTTCTTCTTGAAAATGGCATTGAAAAAAGCAAACATTTAGTAAACAAAAGCTTTTCGTCTGACACTCTTCTGAGTTTAAAACCTCGGAACATAGATAAAAACTCTACGCTAGGAAATATATATACCCGGTTGTGGATCGAAATAGGCCAATCAGAAACGCGAGCACATGAATATTAAGATCGACCAATCAGTGCCGACTAAGCAATTTGGCTTACGCTTACAGCGGCCCTCCCATCGACCACTCAGATTTTCCTTTGCAAAGAGAACATTTTCAAGCATTAAAATCTCTATGGTCTAATAATGACATCTTTATCACAAAGCCCGATAAAGTGTCAGGAGTGATTATTTTGAACAAAAAGGACTACATCCAAAAAAATGAAGAATATTCTAATCGATAAGGAAAAGTTCGAAAAACACGGTGACGTCGAAACTCAAGATAAAACGGCCAAGCTAGAGCGGAAACTTCAAAAACGCCTTTTGGAGCTGGTTAACTCAAAAGTGTTGACTAACGAAGTTTACAATAGGATAAGACCCACAGGTTCGCAATGTCCACAAATGTATGGCTTCCCTAAAATACATAAGCCGCTTGCTCCACATAAACCCATCTTGTTTATGATTGGCTCAGCACAAAATTTCTGAAATTTTGGAACCTGTTCTTCAAAAATATTCAAAACGGTGTATAAAGGATTCTTTTACGTTCGCTGAGTTCATGCAAAACTTGAAAATCGAAAACGAAACATCTTTCATGTGTTCTTTTGACATTCAGGTGCGGATCTAGGCCGGTTGCATATGTTTCAAAAAGCCGGTCAAATTCTAAGAGCTATGTTTTTCTGTAAATCTTGAAATTTGTATCTAAATTTCAATTGCAACAATTGCTGCATATCTCCCTGACTGACTACAGAACCCCCACAATTGCTGCATATCTCCCTGGAGGTAATGGGGGTGAAGGACCCCGAAACCGGTAAAAATTTTGGCTAGATCCGCGCCTGACATTGGTAGTCTTCTCATAAATGTTCCTTTGAGAGAGCCCATGAAAATATGTGCCAACGCATTGTACCGGAGCGAATTTAATTCCCAGAGGAAGTATTCATTGAACTAATGGAAACTGCGATACGTTCAGTTCTATTCAGTTTTAACAATAAAATGTACCAACAAAAGGATGGTGTCGCTATAGGTATCCCTCTGGGAGCAGCCTTGGTCAACATCTTTGATGGCTTCATGAAGAGCGTTTGTTTGACTGCGACCAAAGCGTTTGGCGGATTTAAGGGGGGCAACTAGGGGCAGTTGCTCCTCCCTCGATGAGTTCAAGCAAGTATGGCGCCCCTTTTTTGGAAATTGTGCGCCCCTTTTGAAGAATGCGAATCAGGTGAAAAAGTTTCTGAGACCAATAGGTTAATTTGCTTCAAGGATTACTTCAAAGTTATGTTGTTTATTCCGAAAATGGATCTGAAATGGTTATATACAGCGCTCTCTCGTCATCAATTTTTGAAAATTTTTCAGCGCCCCCACTACCAACTGCCCCTCCTTCAAACTTGCTCTGGATTCGCCCCTGACCAAAAACCAGGTGTCTATTTTCGAGATGTGTAGGACATATATACCATCTTCAAAACAGAGGCTGAGTGTGATCACTATGGTGTGATACTTTTCCTAAAACGCCTCAATGGCCTTCACCCAGCCCTACAGTTCACATTTGAAAAGGAAGAAAATAACTCCTTGTCATTTCTAGATGTTTTGGTTGGTGGATTTCTTAAAAGTGTATACCGTAAACCCACATTTTCGGAGTTATACACTCGATTGAGTTAATTTTGCCCAAAACAAAGAAAAACCAGCCTCATCGAAACGCTTACACATAGGGCACTGATGATTTGTTCCAAATCTAAACTCGACTCGGAACTTGAACAACTAAAAATTCTTTTCTGGAGAACGGCTATCTACAGGATGTCATTTCAGTTTACATTAAGAGGAAGATAGTTGATTTTTGCTTACGTAAAATTTGATCCACAAAAGTTCCCGGTCTATCTGAACCTTGGATCGGTAACAGTTCCTTGCGTTTCGAAAACAGATAAAACAGGCCATCACAAATTGTTTCTTTGCCGTGAATCTACGCATTGTTTATGGTACAAAAAAGGCTCTTCCCTCCATTCAAAAGGACTGCGTTCCTGCCACACAAAAAAGTTCCGTTGTTTATGAATTTACGTGCCAGTCTGATTCTGGCTACGTAGGACGCACCACCCAAAGATTGGAGGATAGAAAAAAACAGCATGTTGCGTCTAATATTAGAAACAAAACTCGTCCCCAAGGAGAACAGCCACCTCGGTCTTGCAAATCTAAAATTAGAACTAAAACCTGCGATTCTGCTATCGGGCAGCATTTACTGGAAAACCCAGATTGTGCAAAAAAACCCATAATGGCGACATGTTTCGGATTATTTGTAAAGCCCGATCGTCATTCCATCTTGCAGTTTTGCAATCTATCTACATAAGCACGAAAAAACCGCTATTGTGTAGACAAAAGAAGTTCGTTTTTACCTTAGGACTCCATTGGTTCGACAGTCATGTGCTCCTGTTTCTGATTGGCCTATTTCGATCCACAACTGGGTATATATATTTCCTAGCGTAGAGCTTTCAATCTATGTTCTGACGTTTTAAACTCTGAAGAGTGTCAGACAAAAAGCTTTAGTTTACTCAAATGTTTGCTTTTTTCAAAGCCATTTTCAAGTATATAATATTGGATAAAGTCAAAAATAGATTCAAACTGATTCAAAAATATCAAAGATTGTTTGCCAAGGTGTTTGTGCCAAAAATATTCAAGAAAAATCCCAACGAACTTATGATAACCCTAAATATTGGAGCAAGATCCGAAGGATTCCAACCCTGCTATTTGGCTCACCCACAGCAAAGTATGCAAAGCCAAGACTTGATACGATCGGCATTAATGAGGTATCAACGAACCCAAATTAAATACAAATTTACTTGTTAGCATGAAGTTATATCGGTTTACGAAAACACATTCCAATCTTCTACCATTTCAACATTCCAATATTCAATATTCCATGCTTTCAAGATAGCCTTTTCAAGATTAGTAGAATCAGCAAAGTTAGATTCTTTCAAGGTTTCTGAATACTCTCTTTTGTAACACGAAAAAATTCCTACTATAAAATCATCCTCAATATTTGCAAAGAAGCTAAATGCTATACAAACTCTAGCATCAACGTCTGGATGCTTAGCAAAAGCTATGAATTTTTCAAGAAGACTTGTCCTGACCCTGTTCAAGAATATGAATTCGTTTTAAATAAAATGAAAGTCAAAAGGGAAGAGCCTAAAACGATCTCACCAACTTCTAGCGATAAGAACCGTAACTAGGGAAAAGAACTGAACATCGCAACGCGACGCAAGGGAACGCAACCGTTCAATATTACCAAACCGTTCATATTTTATAAACAAAACTTTAGCAACTTGGCATTCCAAGGAATTGTAGAAGAAATTTGGCAGGAAAGGATTTGGCAGGAATTGTAGAAGAAACAATTCCTATACTAAGGAATGTGTAAATCAAATACCAAACTGTTGAAATCCAAATTATAAATTATTTATTATTTGTTGCCAAAATATAATGAGCAGTTTTCATCGCCTTTGAAATATATTGACATTTAAGTGACAGTTAGAATTGCAATTATGTACAATATCTGTGCATTTCTTTTGGCAAAAGTCTCAGGAATGAATAACAGACCACATTGAAGAACAGTGAACATAAATCAGGTTAAAAATGCATTACAGTAAATGAAGATTAGGCACGGTAAAGAAATGGTTGTAAGAGAGCAGAAAATATGTTTCAATTCAATTGGAAAAGAGATTAGGAGGGATTAGGAAAAGAGAGGGGAAAGATCGAGCTTGTTTATTCTGTTTGGAATAAAGACAGGTTTTGAGAGTTTGGGAAGCAGGAAGAGGGTTGAGCGTTCCAAAGTTTGCAAGATCTAGGTAGAAAGGAAGAATTATGGAGTTGAGTTCGTGCATTTGACAAAGAGACTTGAAAAGGTTGAGTACTGTTCGAATGTCTAGTATTGCGGACATTTTCCTGGGGACCCGGGATCATGTCTTTGATCTTCAGAGAGCAACGATCGTGGTATAATCTATAAAAATTGCAAGATCAGCGTCGATCGGAAAGAGGCTGAAGAGACTTGGTGAGGTTTTTGATGAGGCAAATGGCTTTGGATGCAATATTTTAAATGTATGTTAGACGCAATAAATTGTCTTACGCCAAATGTTTTTATATCCTTTAAACCACATCAATGTGTGCAGGTGATTTTTACTGGCAAACATATTTAGAGAAAAGATTGGAGATGATTGGCTTATTCACAATGTCAGAACCAGCAGCTAGTTGAATGCATGAGAGAGACCCTTCAACCATCCTGTGGCTTCAGGTGGGCCTCCCGGAGCAGCGAGCTAGGAATGGCTCTAGTCGCGAACTGGCATAACAAGCAGGCCAGGATTATTAACCAGCAATTAAAGCAGCCACACAACTAGCTACCAATAGGTTTGGGCCTCTGTAATTTCTGGCGCCAGGCCTGCAGTATACCTTTTCCGTCGGTACTCTCCGCTGTTTTGGCAGCAGACATTTATCCCAAGAAACATTACATAGGATTTTCAATAATGGAAAGGAGTATAAAAAAGAGTAAGTAAGTAGTAAGAGCTTCTCTAGGACACACGCTTCGTTTGGCTTCAAGCAACCATCAAGTTTCAAAATCTAAAAAAATCGGAAAAGTTTGGCAAAAATACATTGGCGTGGCATGAATGTGCTAGTTTTTTATTCGAAAATTTGCGGACGTGGCGAAAACCATGCGAGATTTTACTTTCAACTGATTTGCACTGACTAAAATTTCAAAATAATGAATTAGTTTGAATGTCTTCCATTGTAAACTGAACAATAAGAAGAGGCGACATAAAACTGGAAGACTTAGATGCATTTCAAGCTTTATGCTTGGTTAAAAGTAGTAGAAGAAAGACAAATGCTGGAAGAACAACAAAAACAACTAACGTTTTTAAAAAGCTCTGCCAAGATTCCCTTCTCGAATAAGCATCAGAAAAGGCCACAGTTTTTTCTTCCCTGCACCCTAATTTGTGGCCCTAATGTAGGAACCATAGAAAGCAACGGGATAAAAATCAGAATCTGTATATACAATTTTGACTCAATTTGTTATCATGAAAATGAGACCTAATTCTCATCATACGTCAAGATGCACCTTCTATCTATATCGCGTTGCTTTAATATGACGTCATATCGAAAGAAATGAAGAATATAATGTGCAGATATTTAGTCTCACATTAGTCATCGCATCGAGAGTAGCACAGGCACACGACAATTTACTTATTCGACTAGAAAATATTTTGAAAACATCTACGAAAGAAGTTGCAGAATTAACGCAAACATCTATTAAGAAAGAATCATTTGTACCAAAGACGTTGGCTATTTGCAAAACCTACAAATGAACACGTTCTGGAAAGTTGTCCAAACAACAGTCACGTTCGGAGTGGTTGGTTACGCCGCCTACCTTTGGTATGACATCTGGCGGGAAGAGCAACGAGAGGTGAGCATTCTCAAACACAAAAGCTTTCTTCAATATTTAAAGATAATAACTCGCTAGCCATGCAGAATTGGGTGAAATTCTAATTGTCTACTGAACAAACAAAATATAACAATTTAAGTGTAATTCACATTAAAAGCTAGCTGGAAAGTTCGGAGCCTGAGAGAGGAGCAATGTTCAAAAAAGCAGGGCGATTCAAAATTTCTTAGCAAATGTTCTTGATCCAATATAATCTAAATTCAAGTATGCATCCAGTTGTTTTCCCCCTCAACAAATTGCATAAATTATGTGTAAAAATAGCCTCTTCTGATGGCTAACATATGCTTTTGATTTTTCATGGAAGTTTGAAGAAGACTGTGAAAAAAATGTTATGATTCGTTTTTCTTTATTTGTTAAATAACACAATGGAACTCAGATTTTTTCCAAAAACTTTCCTTAATGTCACCCTATGTGCTAAAAGAGACATATTCAGACATTTTGAAAAGATTTACCAAATCTTAGAATTCTAGAAACAAATATCGATTCATAACATATAAAATACACACCAATGTCAACTTTAGGCTCAACTTCAAGAGGAAGAAGAGGCCGAAGCAGCAGCAGCACAGGCCGCTGAGAAGGAGAAAGCACAGGCTTCTTCTAGCCAACTTGCAGATGGCAATCAAAGCAAGAAGAGCAGCGAAAACACAACCAAAGGTTCAACAAAGAATACAGGGAAGCAAAACTCGCGGGGCTTTTGTGGGTTTAAAAAAGGCTTTCTTCTTAAATGAAAGGTAGGTAATATTTATTACTAAGTTTTGCACTGCCTTCACAATGCATTAATACTCTTTTGGCAGAAAAGACTGCAATGACTTCATGTAAAAACAGTCTTTTCCATTTCAGATTTCAAGAAAAAGAGAATGCTATAGCGGTAAAAGATTGTGGAGCTGTGGCATTTCGTACATTTACTGGATGGGCAAAGCAAGTACCGAAGTTTAAAGATGAAGAAAAAACATTAAAAAATAATAAATGGCAGCAGATGAGATTCCATATTTTTTCCTCTAGCGATAATCTACCCTTGTTGTGTATTTTCATGAAGCAGATAGGGCCTCTTAAGGGCACACTGATACTCAATTTCTGGGGCACACTTTTCTAAAAACATGGAGAGGGGGCACAATCCAATCACTTTTACAAAGTATTATCAGTGATGTCATGTCCCTAGTTAAATCGTTTGTTCTGATCCACCAAGAAGAATAACCCGTGTATTTGCTGGGCAGAAGAACGTCAACTAGTTTTGTAATGACTGATGCATGCATGGATCAGTCATTTCAAGACTTCCTGTCGTTCGTCTACCCAGCAAACATGCCGAGAGGAACAAAGTATGCACCTTCAATGCGCCTTGTCAGCATTCTGTGTCCGATAGGGGCACAAATTGCTGCAGGCCCCATTGCCTTCTGTGGTCCCCCATTGAAAAGCCTCATTCATCTTTTATTCAACATAGCAATGTGATAACGTTTTTTGAAAGTAGAAAGGGGGACCAACTAGCAGGCCATCAGATGTCATCTCGTTGAAAGGCTGAAAGTTTTACAACAAATGCAATAATGCCAGGTGTACAGATTTAGCATATCTTCCTTGTTGTGTTTATATGTCCTATAATTTAGGCTTTACTTTAGTGAAACAAGTAAACGTTCAGATGGTATCTAGAAGTGCATTATTGACGCTTCACCAACTTGAACCTCGCTTGTGTAGCTCTAGTAAATGCCTTGTAGTGTCGTGCTTGTTCTATGTTGTAACGTGTAACACTCTTCTCTTCCTGCATGTTTCATTTCTAGTGACTTTCTTTTTTATCTTGTGTGAACTGTTTCTGTTGTTGTCTCTGCATCTTCTTTCGTCTCCTATCATTTTTCTTATTTTTCAACTTTAACTTTGTCTGAGACTATCCTTCCCTTTTACTTTCGATTCTATCCGCTATCCTTTCTCAATCCCTGTATTGAGAAAATGCTGTTTTTATGTCGTACCTTTGTATCTTTCTAGACTGCAACCCTTCCTTGCACAGTAAAAGCTATTGTGTTTATGTCTTATTTTATATTAATTTTTATTGATATTTCAATTTACTAATATTTTGGCTAGGTCACTTACGTATATTTAAAGCAATCTCATTTTCATTAATTACAAATTATTCTTTTGTTATCGTTATATCATTTTGCTTTTGGAATTAGATTTTTAAACTTATCTTCAAAATAACAGTAAAAGTAATATCAAGTTCTTCCTCGTTAATAGCTTAAAATTTAAATAAACATAAAATAACATCAAATAGTTTAATTTTAGCCAGTATAATAGATAGCTTAGAGTTATTTTCAAATTGACGTTATTTATTATCAGTTTTTCATTGTTTCGTTGTCAGCTATGGGTTGCCCATTTACAGTCTGGTATAGCAGTTGCATTGTAGTGAAACGATAAAGCCTGGATGAGGGGCATCTAGAAATGGTGGGCAAATCCATCTATAACTAGTGTGGGTTTTCTTGTTGGGGCAGGGGAATAGATGGAGCCCACCAGATGGTCTGCAGTGGAGGCTGGGCCATGAGGGTGTGTTGAAGGGAAAACTTTGTTCCTCTCTAAACATGACAGTCTTTTTGGTAGATCAGAACAATGCTGAGAGGTTTGAATAAGGGCATGACATCAGGATTACAATTGCTTTTTATGTGCTTGGAGTAGTGCCCCCTTTCTGATTCTAGTACCACAAGGGTACCTCTTTTGTTGGGCACTTTAAACAAATTCAGGAGCAGCATGTGCCCTCAAGAAGCCCTTACTACTTCTTTTTTCTTTTCTATACCCGTATACATTTGCTTTTCTTTTGACCGTCTCTTGTAATGTTTCTTGCAATAAACATCTGCTGCCAAAGAAGCATTCTATTCATTCATGTCTATATCTAAATGTCTACGCATGATCGACGAAACATCCTTTTTCAAAGGAACTTGGCCAAAAATGTATCAACAGACCGAACAATTTTTTTTGAATCAGAGGCAACCTTTTCTAAAGTCCACTTAGCTAGCAATAATCTCTCAACAGGGGCGGAGCCAAAACATTTAACTCATAAGGTTGCAGAAATGATATTTCCCAGCAAAAATATGGCGCGTCTTATTCTTTCAGAATATGGAGATAAACAGACTTATATGCTGCTGTTGTGCATGCATATATTCCAAATTCATACTTTAGTGCTTTATTGTGAAAGGTTAATTGCTACATTTTTGTTGATATGTTACAATTGTTGGTAGGTAAGTAGCAATTATACGACAGGGTGAGGTAGAATCTTCTTATTGAAAATGGCTTTGAAAAAAGCAAACATTTATTAAACTAAAACTTTTCGTCTGACACTCTTCAGAGTTTAAAACCTCGGAACATAGATAAAAATTCTACGCTAGGAAATATATATACCCAGTCGTGGATCGAAATAGGCCAATCAGAAACGCGAGCACATGAATATTAAGATCGACCAATCAGTGCCGACTAAGCGATTTGGCGTACGCTTACAGTAGCTCTCCCATCGACCACTCAGATTTTCTTTTGCATAGAGAACATTTTCAAGCATTCAAATCTCTATGGTCTAATAATGACATCTTTATCACAAAGCCCGATAAAGGGTCAGGAGTGATTATTTTGAACAAAAAGGACTACATCTAAAAAAATGAAGAATATTCTAATCGATAAGGAGAAGTTCGAAAAACACGGTGACGTCGAAACTCAAGATAAAACGGCCAAGCTAGAGCGGAAACTTCAAAAACGCCTTTTGGAGCTGGTTAACTCAAAAGTGTTGACTAACAAAGTTTACAATAGGATAAGACCCACAGGTTCGCAATGTCCACAAATGTATGGCTTCCCTAAAATACATAAGCCGAATGCTCCACATAAACCCATCTTGTTTATGATTGGCTCAGCACAAAATTTCTGAAATTTTGGAACCTGTTCTTCAAAAATATTCAAAACGGTGTATAAAGGATTCTTTTACGTTCGCTGAGTTCATGCAAAACTTTAAAATCGAAAACGAAACATCTTTCATGCGTTCTTTTGACATTCAGGTGCGGATCTAGGCTGGTTGCACAGGTTTAAAAAAGCCGGTCAAATTCTAAGAGCTATGTTTTTCTGTAAATCTTGAAATTTTTATCTAAATTTCAATTGCAACAATTGCTGCATATCTCCCTGACTGACTACAGAACCCCCACAATTGCTGCATATCTCCCTGGCTGTAATGGGGGTAAAGGACCCCGAAACAGGTCAAAATTTTGGCTAAATCCGCGCCTGACATTGGTAGTCTTTGCACAAATGTTCCTTTAAGTGAGACCATGAAAATATGTGCCGATGCTTTGTACCGGAGCGAGCTCAATAGCCCACCATTCCAAGAGGAAGTATTCATTGAAATGATGGAAACTGCGATACGTTCAGTTCTATTCAGTTTTAACAATTAAATGTACCAACAAAAGGATGGTGTCGCTATGGGTAGCCCTCTGGGAGCAGCCTTGGTCAAAATCTTTGATGGCTTTCATGAAGAGCGTTTGTTTGACTGCGACCAAAAGCAGTAGCGGATTTAAGGGGGGGGCAACTGGGGGCAGTTGCCCTCCCTCGACGAGTTCAAGCAAGTATGGCGCCCCTTTTTTGGAAATTGTGCGCCCCCTTTGAAGAATAAGAATCAGGTGAAAAGTTTCTGAGACCAATAGGTTAATTTGAGTCAAGGATTACTTCAAAGTTATGTTGTTTATTTCGTAAATGGATCTTAAATAGTTATATACAGCGCTCTCTCGTCATCAATTTTTGAAAACTTTTCAGCGCCCCCACTACCAACTGCCCCTCCTTCAAGTTTGCTCTGGATTCGCCCCTGACCAAAAGCCAGGTGTCTATTTTCGAGACGTGTAGGACATATATACCATCTTCAAAACAGTGTGATCACTATGGTGTGATACTTTCCTAAAACGCCTCAATGGCCTTCACCCAGCCGTACATTTGAAAAGGAAGAAAATAACTCCTTGTCATTTCTAGATGTTTTGGTTGGTGGATTTCTTAAAAGTGTATACCGTAAACCCACATTTTCGGAGTTATACACTCGATTGAGTTAATTTTGCCCAAAACAAAGAAAAACCAGCCTCATCGAAACGCTTACACATAGGGCACTGATGATTTGTTCCAAATCTAAACTCGACTCGGAACTTGAACAACTAAAAATTCTTTTCTGGAGCACGGCTATCTACAGGATGTTATTTCAGTTTACATTAAGGGGAAGATGGTTGATTTTTGCTTACGTAAAATTTGATCCACAAAAGTTCCCGGTCTATCTGAACCTTGGATCGGTAACAGTTCCTTGCGTTTCGAAAACAGATAAAACAGGCCATCACAAATTGTTTCTTTGCCGTGAATCCACGCATTGTTTATGGTACAAAAAAGGCTCTTCCCTCCATTCAAAAGGACTGCGTTCCTGCCAAACAAAAAAGTTCCGTTGTTTATGAATTTACGTGCCAGTCTGATTCTGGCTACGTAGACGCACTACCCAAAGACTGGAGGATAGAAAAAAACAGCATGTTGCGTCTAATATTAGAAACAAAACTCGTCCCCAAGGAGAACAGCCACCTCGGTCTTGCAAATCTAAAATTAGAACTAAAACCTGCGATTCTGCTATCGGGCAGCATTTACTGGAAAACCCAGATTGTGCAAAAAAACCCATAATGGCGACATGTTTCGGATTATTGGTAAAGCCCGATCGTCATTCCATCTTGCAGTTTTGCAATCTATCTACATAAGCACGAAAAAACCGCTATCGTGTAGACAAAAGGAGTTAGTTTTCACCTTAGGACTCCATTGGTTCGACAGTCATGTGCTCCTGTTTCTGATTGGCCTATTTCGATCCACAACTGGGTATATATATTTCCTAGCGTAGAGCTTTCAATCTATGTTCTGACGTTTTAAACTCTGAAGAGTGTCAGACAAAAAGCTTTAGTTTACTCAAATGTTTGCTTTTTTCAAAGCCATTTTCAAGTATATAATATTCGATAAAGTCAAAAATAGATTCAAACTGATTTAAAAATATCAAAGATTGTTTGCCAAGGTGTTTGTGCCAAAAATATTCAAGAAAAATCCCAACGAACTTATGATAACCCTAAATATTGGAGCAAGATCCGAAGGATTCCAACCCTGCTATTTGGCTCACCCACAGCGAAGTATGCAAAGCCAAGACTTGATACGATAGACATTTATGAGGTATCAACGAACCCAAATTAAATACAAATTTACTTGTTAGCATGAAGTTATATCGGTTATAGAAAACACATTCCAATCTTCTACCGTTCCAACATTTCAATACTCAATATTACATGCTTTCAAGATAGCCTTTTCAAGATTAGTAGAATCAGCAAAGTTAGATTCTTTCAAGGTTTCTGAATACTCTCTTTTGTAACACGAAAAAATTCCTACTATAAAATCATCCTCAATATTTGCAAAGAAGCTAAATGCTATACAAACTCTAGCATCAACGTCTGGATGCTTAGCAAAAGGTATGAATTTTTCAAGAAGACTTGTCCTGACCCTGTTCAAGAATATGAATTCGTTTTAAATAAAATGAAAGTTAAAAGGGAAGAGCCTAAAACGATCTCACCAACTTCTAGCGATAAGAACCGTAACTAGGGAAAAGAACTGAACATCGCAACGCGACGCAAGGGAACGCAACCGTTCAATATTACCAAACCGTTCATATTTTATAAACAAAACTTTAGCAGCTTGGCATTCCAAGGAATTGTAGAAGAAATTTGGCAGGAAAGGATTTGGCAGGAATTGTAGAAGAAACAATTCCTATACTAACGAATGTGTAAATCAAATACCAAACTGTTGAAATCCAAATTATAAATTATTTATTATTTGTTGCCAAAATATAATGAGCAGTTTTCATCGCCTTTGAAATATATTGACATTTAAGTGACAGTTAGAATTGCAATTATGTACAATATCTGTGCATTTCTTTTTGGCAAAAGTCTCAGGAATGAATAACAGACCACATTGAACAACAGTGAACATAAATCAGGTTAAAAATGCATTACAGTAAATGAAGATTAGGCACGGTAAAGAAATGGTTGTAAGAGAGCAGAAAATATGTTTCAATTCAATTGGAAAAGAGATTAGGAGGGATTAGGAAAAGAGAGGGGAAAGATCGAGCTTGTTTATTCTGTTTGGAATAAAGACAGGTTTTGAGAGTTTGGGAAGCAGGAAGAGGTAGAAAGTTTGCAAGATCTAGGTAGAAAGGAAGAGTGGAGTTGAGTTCGTGCATTTGACAAAGAGACTTGAAAAGGTTGAGTACTGTTAGAATGTCTAGTATTGCGTACATTTTCCTGGGGACCCGGGATCATGTCTTTGATCTCCAGAGAGCAACGATCGTGGTATAATCTATAAAAATTGCAAGATCAGTGTCGATCGGAAAGAGGCTGAAGAGACTTGGTGAGGTTTTTGATGAGGCAAATGGCTTTGGATGCAATATTTTAAATGTATGTTAGACGCAATAAATTGTCTTACGCCAAATGTTTTTATATCCTTTAAACCACATCAATGTGTGCAGGTGATTTTTACTGGCAAACATATTTAGAGAAAAGATTGGAGATGATTGGCTTATTCACAATATCAGAACCAGCAGCTAGTTGAATGCATGAGAGAGACCCTTCAACCATCCTGTGGCTTCAGGTGGGCCTCCCGGAGCAGCGAGCTAGGAATGGCTCTAGTCGCGAACTGGCATAACAAGCAGGCCAGGATTATTAACCAGCAATTAAAGCAGCCACACAACTAGCTACCAATAGGTTTGGGCCTCTGTAATTTCTGGCGCCAGGCCTGCAGTATACCTTTTCCGTCGGTACTTTCCGCTGTTTTGGCAGCAGACATTTATCCCAAGAAACATTACACAGGATTTTCAATAATGGAAAAGAGTATAAAAAAGAGTAAGTAAGTAGTAAGAGCTTCTCTAGGACACACGCTTCGTTTGGTTTCAAGCGCCCATCAAGTTTCAAAATCTAAAAAAATCGGAAAAGTTTGGCAAAAATACATTGGCGTGGCATGAATCCAGGGGCGAAACTACCGGGGGGGTGTGGGGGGTGTGACACCCCCCCAATCCAAAAAATAGTCGATTTCGCAGGGCAATCGAAGATTTCGCAGGGCGCCAAGAAGAGCTTTATTGCCACGCAGAAATTCCACCTCTGAAGTTCGTAAAGGGCCGTTTAGGAATTTTGAAATGGAAATATCGTATTTGTTATGAACCTCCCTTCCTGACATTGCATTTTAGAGAACGGAACAGGTATGTAAGGAAAAGCTCCGTTATTTGCAAAGCGAAAGCATTTCTTACGGAAAATCATAGCCAATGGATGCAATGATTGATGCATATGTTTATGAGGGCAAGGTTGAGTCCATACAAGTTAATTTAAGTTGTAAATTATTTTCATGACAAGCACGGCGTCACTGGAGGGGAATAAGAGGCTGAAGGCCCTCACTTTGGTCAAGATAAGAATTTTTTTATCATTTTCTTTATTACTTTTTAACAGTGCATGAACTAAAAAACATAATAAATCGTTAAGATACCGATTTTGTTTCATATAATTGCTAACTTTTTCACGTATATTTTTATTATTATTCTTTTATTTGCATTAATTCAGTAAATCACTTTCTGTATCATTGCAATGTTTTAATTTTGGATGTGTAAACATGGCCTTCTCGATGCAAGAAACTGCACATTTCTGTTCAGGAAATAAAATTCCCCCAATCAAAACAACATCTTCCTCTGTCATTCACAACTACGTGCAATCTGAAACGAAAGGTTGTCGTTTCTTTCCTTCCCCAACGTCTAATACTAGAGTTTTAGCATGACATCCCCCTCCCTATTTTTCCCAATAAACAATAATATTTTCAATAAACAATCAGTTCTTTTAGCACAATAGTATTTTGCTAAATTTTTGTCTGAAAGATGCTTTTTAGCCCTTTTACAAGGTATAATTTCAAAAATTTTCTTCACGTCGGACCCAACCGGTGGGTCCTCCTACCTCACTAAACTTGATTCTTAGCCCCACTGGGCTAAATTTCGTTGCACTGTCTACATCATGTACCCTCCCCCTCCCCCCCAATTAGCTGTTTATTAGCTAGTATTTTGCAAACCAACATTAAATAAAGTGAATATAAAAGAAACAATTTACGCTCAAGTAGAGAAATAGATATTTCATAGGCAATGAAGTTTCAAGTTTGTTTTTATTGCTTAGAAGTTTGTCCTTGGTAAAGACCAGTGTACACTGGTAAAGCTTTCACTAGTAACCTATAGACAAACAGTTGCTACGAGGTCTGCAGGGCACCACTCAGTTTTGCAGGGCAGAAACCCTTTTCACCCCCCCAAACCTATTGGCCAAGTTACGCCCCTGCATGAATCTGCTAGTTTTTTATTCGAAAATTTGCGGACGTGGCGAAAACCATGCGAGATTTTACTTTCAACTGATTTGCACTGACTAAAATTTCAAAATAATGAATTAGTTTGAATGTCTTCCATTGTAAACTGAACAATAAGAAGAGGCGACATAAAACTGGAAGACTTAGATGCATTTCAAGCTTTATGCTTGGTTAAAAGTAGTAGAAGAAAGACAAGTGCTGGAAGAACAACAAAAATAACAAACGTTTTTAAAAAGCTCTGCCAAGATTCCCTTCTCGAATAAGCATCAGAAAAGGCTACAGTTTTTTCTTCCCTGCACCCTAATTTGTGGCCCTAATGTAGGAACCATAGAAAGCAACGGGATAAAAATCAGAATCTGTATATACAATTTTGACTCAATTTGTTATCATGAGAACGAGACCTAATTCTCAACATACGTCAAGATGAACCTCCTATCTATATCGCGTTGCTTTAATATGACGTCATATCGAAAGAAATGAAGAATATAATGTGCAGATATTTAGTCTCACATTAGTCTTCGCATCGAGAGTAGCACAGGCACACGACTATTTACTTATTCGACTAGAAAATATTTGGAAACATCTACGAAAGAAGTTGCAGAATTAACGCAAACATTTATTAAGAAAAAATACTTTGTACCAAAGACGTTGGCTATTTGCAAAACCTACAAATGAACACGTTCTGGAAAGTCGTCCAAACAACAGTCACGTTTGGAGTGGTTGGTTACGCCGCCTACCTTTGGTATGACAACTGGCGGGAAGAGCAACGAGAGGTGAGCATTCTCAACACAAAAGCTTTCTTCAATATTTAAAGATAATAACTCGCTAGCCATGCAGAATTGGGTGAAATTCTAATTGTCTACTGAACGAACAAAAGATAACAAGTTAATTGTAATTTACATTAAAAGCTAACTGGAAAGTTCGGAGCCTGAGAGAGGAGCAATGTTCAACAGAGAAGGGCAATTGTTACCGATTCAAAATTTCTTAGCAAATGTTCTTGATCCAATATAATCTAAATTCAAGTATGCATCCAGTTGTTTTCCCCTTTAACAAATTGCATAAATTATGTGTAAAAATAGCATCTTCTGATGGCGAACATATGCTTTTGATTTTTCATGGAAGTTGTAAGAAGACTGAAAAAAATGTTATGATTCGTTTTTCTTTATTTGTTAAATAACACAATGGAACTCAGATTTTTTCCAAAAACTGTCCTTAATGTCACCCTATGTGCTAAAAGAGACAAATTCAGACATATTGAAAAGATTTACCAAAGCTTAGAATTCTAGAAACAAATATCGATTCATAACATATAAAATACATACCAATGTCAACTTTAGGCTCAACTTCAAGAGGAAGAAGAGGCCGAAGCAGCAGCAGCACAGGCCGCTGAGAAGGAGAAAGCACAGGCTTCTTCTAGCCAAATTACAGATGGCAATCAAAGCAAGAAGAGCAGCGAAAACACAACCAAAGGTTCAACAAAGAATACAGGGAAGCAAAACTCGCGGGGCTTTTGTGGGTTTAAAAAAGGCTTTCTTCTTAAATGAAAGGTAGGTAATATTTATTACTTAGTTTTGCACTGCCTTCACAATGCATTAATACTTTTTTGGCAGAAAAGACTGCAATGACTTCATGTAAAAACAGTCTTTTCAATTTCAGATTTCAAGAAAAAGAGAATGCTATAGCGGTAAAAGATTGGAGAGCTGTGGCATTTCGTACACTTTCTGGATGGGCAAAGCAAGTACCGAAGTTTAAAGATGAAGAAAAAACATTAAAAAATAAAAAATGGCAGCAGATGAGATTCCATATTTTTTACCCTAGCAAAAATCTACCCTTGTTGTGTATTTTCATGAAGCAGATAGGGCCTCTTAAGGGCACACTGATACTCAATTTCTGGGGCACACTTTTCTAAAAACATGGAGAGGGGGCACAATCCAATCACTTTTACAAAGTATAATCCATGATGTCATGCCCCTAGTTAAATCGTTTGTTCTGATCCACGAAGAAGTACAACCCGTGTATTTGCTGGGCAGAAGAACGTCAACTAGTTTTGTAATGACCGAGGCATGCATGGCTCAGTCATTTCAAGACTTCCTGTCGTTCGTCTACCCAGCAAATATGCCGAGAGGAACAAAATATGCACCTTCAACGCACCTTGTCAGCATTCGGTGTCTAATAGTGGCACAGAGTGCTGCTGGCCCCATTGCCTTCTATGGTCCCCCATTGAAAAGCCTGATCCAACTTTTATTCAACACAGCAATGTGATAACGTTTTTTGGAAGTAGAAAGGGGGACCAACTAGCAGGCCATCAGATGTCTTCTCATTGAAAGGATGAAAGTTTCACGACAAATGCAATAATGCCAGCTGTACAGATTTAGCATATCTTCCTTGCTGTGTTTATATGTCCTATAATTTAGGCTTTACTTTAGTGAAACAAGTAAATGTTCAGATGGTATCTAGAAGTGCATTATTGACGCTTCACCAACTTGAACCTCGCTTGTGTAGCTCTAGTGAATGCTTGGTAGTGTCGTGCTTGTTCTATGTTGTAACGTGTAACACTCTTCTCTTCCTGCATCTTTCATTTCTAGTGACTTTCTTTTTTATCTTGTGTTAAACTGTTTCTGTTGTTGTCTCTGCATCTTCTTTCGTCTCCTATCATTTTTCTTTTTTTCAAATCTAACCTTATCTGGACCTATCCTCCCTTCTATCCGCTATCCTCTCTCAATCCCTGTATTAATAAAATGCTGTTTTTATGTTGTACCTTTGTTTCTTCGACTGCAACCCTTCCGTGGACAGTAAAAGCTATTGTGTTTATGTCTTATTTTATATTAATTTTTATTGATACTTCAATTTACTAACATTTTGGCTAGGTCACTTACGTATATTTAGAGCAATCTCAATTTCCTTAATTATATATTATTATTTTGTTATCTTGATATCATTTTGCTTTTGTAATTAAATGTTTAAAGTTAACTTCAAAATAACAGTAAAAGTAATATCAAGTTCTTTCTCATTAATAGCTTAAAATTTAAATAGATGTAAAATAACATAAAATAGTTTAATTTTAACCAATATCATAGAAAGCTTAGAGAATAATTTATTTTCAAATTGACGTTATTTATTATCAGTTTGTCATTGTTTCGTTGTCAGCTATGGGTTGCCCATTTACAGTCTGGTATAGCAGTTGCATTGTAGTGAAACGATAAAGCCTGGATGAGGGGCATCTAGAAATGGTGGGCAAATCCATCTATAAATTGTGTGGGTTTTCTTTTTGGGGCAGGGGAATAGATGGAGCCCACCAAATGGTCTGCAGTGGAGGCTGGGCCATAAGGGTGTGTTGAAGGGAAAACTTTGTTCCTCTCTGAACATGACAGCCTTTTTGGTGGATCAGAACAATGCTGAGAGGTTTGAAAAAGGGCATGACATCAGGATTACAATAGCTTTTTATGTGCTTGGAGTAGTGCCCCCTTTCTTATTCTAGTACCACAAGGGTACCTCTTTTGTTTGGCACTTCAAACAAATTCAGGAGCAGCATGTGCCCTCAAGAAGCTCTTACTACTTCTTTTTTCTTTTCTATACCCGTATACATTTGCTTTTCTTTTGACCGTATCTTGTAATGTTTCTTGCAATAAACATCTGCTGCCAAAGAAGCATCTTTTCATTCATGTCTACATCTAAATGTTTACGCATGGTTGACAATTCATCCTTTTTCAAAGGAACTTGGCCAAAAATGTATCAACAGACCTAACAATATTTGTTGAATCAAAAGCAACTTTTTCTAAAGTCCACTTAGCTAGCAATTATTTCTCAACAGGGGCGGAGCCAAAACATTTTATTCATAAGGTTGCAGAAATGATATTTCCCGGCAAAAATATGGCGCGTCTTATTCGTTCAGAATATGGAAATAAACAGACTTATATGCTGCTGTTGTGCATGAATATATTTCAAATTCATACTTTAGTGCTTTATTGCGGAAGGTTAATTGCTACATTTATGTTAATATGTTACAATTGTTGGTAGGTAAGTAGCAATTATACTACAGGGTGAGGTAAAATTTTCTTCTTGAAAATGGCATTGAAAAAAGCAAACATTTAGTAAACTAAAGCTTCTCGTCTGACACTCTTCAGAGTTTAAAACCTCGGAACATAGATAAAAACTCTACGCTAGGAAATATATATACCCGGTTGTGGATCGAAATTGGCCAATCAGAAAAGCGAGCACATGAATATTAAGATCGACCAATCAGTGCCGACTAAGCGATTTGGCGTACGCTTACAGCGGCTCTCCCATCGACCACTCAGATTTTCTTTTGCATAGAGAACATTTTCAAGCATTCAAATCTCTATGGTCTAATAATGACATCTTTATCACAAAGCCCGATAAAGGGTCAGGAGTGATTATTTTGAACAAAAAGGACTACATCCAAAAAAATGAAGAATATTCTAATCGATAAGGAAAAGTTCGAAAAACACGGTGACGTCGAAACACAGGATAAAACGGCCAAGCTAGAGCGGAAACTTCAAAAACGCCTTTTGGAGCTGGTTAACTCAAAAGTGTTGACTAACGAAGTTTACAATAGGATAAGACCCACCGGTTCGCAATGTCCACAAATGTATGGCTTCCCTAAAATACATAAGCCGAATGCTCCACATAAACCCATCTTGTTTATGATTGGCTCAGCACAAAATTTCTGAAATTTTGGAACCTGTTCTTCAAAAATATTCAAAACGGTGTATAAAGGATTCTTTTACGTTCGCTGAGTTCATGCAAAACTTGAAAATCGAAAACAAAGCATCTTTCATGTGTTCTTTCGACATTCAGGTGCGGATCTAGGCTGGTTGCACAGGTTTAAAAAAGCCGGTCAAATTCTAAGAGCTATGTTTTTCTGTAAATCTTGAAATTTTTATCTAAATTTCAATTGCAACAATTGCTGCATATCTCCCTGACTGACTACAGAACCCCCACAATTGCTGCATATCTCCCTGGCTGTAATGGGGGTAAAGGACCCCGAAACCGGTCAAAATTTTGGCTACATCCGCGCCTGACATTGGTAGTTTTTTCACAAATGTTCTTTTGAGTGAGACTATGAAAATATGTGCCAACGCATTGTACCGGAGCAAATTTAATTCCCAGAGGAAGTATTCATTGAACTAATGGAAACTGCGATACGTTCAGTTCCATTCAGTATTAACAATAAAATGTACCAACAAAAGGATGGTGTCGCTATGGGTAGCCCTCTGGGAGCAGCCTTGGTCAACATCTTTGTTGGCTTTCATGAAGAGCGTTTGTTTGACTGCGACCAAAAGCAGTAGGGGATTTCAGGGGGGGCAGTTGCCCCTCTTTCGACGAGTTCAAGCAAGTATGGCGCCCCTTTTTTGGAAATTGTGCGCCCCTTTTGAAGAATAAGAATCAGGTGAAAAAGTTTCTGAGACCAATAGGTTAATTTGCTTCAAGGATTACTTCAAAGTTATGTTGTTTATTCCGAAAATGTATCTGAAATTGTTATATACAGCGCTTTCTCGTCATCAATTTTTTGAAAATTTTTCAGCGCCCCCACTACCAACTTCCCCTCTTTCAAGTTTGCTCTGGATTCGCCCCTGACCAAAAGCCAGGTGTCTATTTTCGAGACTTGTAGGACATATATACTATCTTCAAAACAGAGGCTGAGTGTGATCACTATGGTGTGATACTTTCCTAAAACGCCTCAATGGCCTTCACCCAGCCCTACAGTTCACATTTGAAAAGGAAGAAACACCTTGTCATTTCTAGATGTTTTGGTTGGTGGATTTCTTAAAATTGTATACCGTAAACCAACATTTTCGAGGTTATACACTTGATTGAGTTAATTTTGCCCAAAACAAAGAAAAATCAGCCTCATCCAAACGCTTAAACATAGGGCACTGATGATTTGTTCCAAGTCTAAACTCGACTCGGAACTTCAACAACTAAACAAGATTTTTCTGGAGAACGGCTATCCAGAGCATGTTAAATTCAGTTTACATTAAGGTGAAGATAGGAAATTTCTCGGCTGACGTAAAATTTGGTCCTCGAAAGTGCCCCGTCTATCTGAAAACTACCTTGGATCGGGAACAGTTCCTTGCGTTTCGAAAAACAGATAAAACAGGTTGTCACAAATTCTTTCTTTGCCGTAAATCCATGCATTGTTTATGGTACAAAAAGGCCCTTCCCTCCATCCAAAAGGATTGCGTTCCTACCAAACGAAAGAGTTCCGTTGTATACGAATTTTACGTGCCAGTGTGATTCTGGCTACGTAGGACGCACTACCCAAAGATTGGAGGATAGAATAAAACAACATGTTCAGTCTGATATTAGAAACAAAATTCGTCCGCAAAGAGAACAGCCACCTCGGTTTTGCAGATCTAAAAGTACAACTAAAACCTGCGACTCTGCTATCGAGCAGTATTTACTGAAAAACCCAGATTGTGCAAAAAACTATAACGGCGACGTGTTTCGGGTTATTGGTAAAGCCCGGTCGTCGCTCCATCTAGCAGTTTTGGAATCTATCTACATAAGCACGACGAAACCGCTATTGTGTAGACAAAAGGAGTTCGTTTTCACCTTAGGACTCCATTGGTAACATTCTCAATAGGCAAACGGCACTGATTGGTCAACCTATACAGTCATGTGCTCGGGTTTCTGATTGGCCTATTTCGATCCACAACTGGGTGTATATATTTCCTAGCGTAGAGTTTTCAATCTATGTTCTGACGTTTTAAACTCTGACAAAAAGCTTTAGTTTACTCAAATATTTGCTTTTTCAAAGCCATTTTCAAGTATATAATATTCGATAAAATCAAAAATAGATTCAAACTCATTCAAAAATATCAAAGATTGTTTGCCAAGGTGTTTGTGTCAAAAATATCCAAGGGAAAACCCAACGAACTTAAGTCAACCCTAAATCTTGGAGTTCCGAAGGATTCCAACCCTGCCAGTTGGTTCACCCATAGCGAAGTATGCAAAGCCAAGACTTGATACGATCGACATTAATGAGGTATCAACGAACCCAAATTGAATACAAATGTACTTGTTAGCATGAAGTTATATCGGTTATAGAAAACACATTCCAATCTTCTACCGTTCCAGCATTTCAATACTCAATATTACATGCTTTCAAGATAGCCTTTTCAAGATTAGTAGAATCAGCAAAGTTAGATTCTTTCAAGGTTTCTGAATACTCTCTTTTGTAACACGAAAAAATTCCTACTATAAAATCATCCTCAATACTTGCAAAGAAGCTAAATGCCTTACAAACTCTAGCATCAACGTCTGGATGCTTAGCAAAAGGTATGAATTTTTCAAGAAGACTTGTCCTGACCCTGTTCAAGAATATGAATTCGTTTTAAATAAAATGAAAGTCCAAAGGGAAGAGCCTAAAACGATCTCACCAACTTCTAGCGATAAGAACCGTAACTAGGGAAAAGAACTGAACATCGCAACGCGACGCAAGGGAACGCAACCGTTCAATATTACCAAACCGTCCATATTTTATAAACAAAATTTGAGCAACTTGGCATTCCAAGGAATTGTAGAAGAAATTTGGCAGGAAAGGATTTGGCAGGTATTGTAGAAGAAACAATTCCTATACTAAGGAATGTGTAAATCAAATACCAAACTGTTGAAATCCAAATTATAAATTATTTATTAGTTGTTGCCAAACTATAATGAACAGTTTTCATCGCCTTTGAAAAATATTGACATTTAAGTGACAGTTAGAATTGCAATTATGTACAATATCTGTGCATTTCTTTTTGGCAAAAGTCTCAGGAATGAATAACAGACCACATTGAAGAACAGTGAACATAAATTTGGTTAAAAATGCATTACAGTAAATGAAGATAAGGCACGGTAAATGGTTGTAACAGAGCAGAAAATATGTTTCAATTCAATTGGAAAAGAGATTAGGAGGGATTAGGAAAAGAGAGGGGAAAGATCGAGCTTGTTTATTCTGTTTGGAATAAAGACAGGTTTTGAGAGTTCGGGAAGCAGGAAGAGGGTTGAGCGTTCCAAAGTTTGCAAGATCTAGGTAGAAAGGAAGAGTGGAGTTGAGTTCGTGCATTTGACAAAGAGACTTGCAAAGGTTGAGTACTGTTCGAATGTCTAGTATTGCGTACATTTTCCTGGGGACCCGGGATCATGTCTTTGATCTCCAGAGAGCAACGATCGTGGTATAATCTATAAAAATTGCAAGATCAGTGTCGATCGGAAAGAGGCTGAAGAGACTTGGTGAGGTTTTTGATGAGGCAAATGGCTTTGGATGCAATATTTTAAATGTATGTTAGACGCAATAAATTGTATTATGCCAAATGTTTTTATATCCTTTAAACCTTATCAATGTGTGCAGGTGATTTTTACTGGCAAACATATTTAGAGAAAAGATTGGAGATGATTGGCTTATTCACTATGGCAGAACCAGCAGCTAGTTGAATGCATGAGAGAGACCCTTCAACCATCATGTGGCCTCAGGTGGGCCTCCCAGAGCAGCGAGCTAGGAATGGCTCTAGTCGCGAACTGGCATAACAAGCAGGCCAGGATTATTAACCAGCAATTAAAGCAGCCACACAACTAGCTACCAATAGGTTTGGGCCTCTGTAATATCTGGCACCAGGCCTGCAGTACACCTTTTCCGTCGGTACTCTCAGCTGTTTTGGCAGCAGACATTTATCCCAAGAAACATTACACAGGATTTTCAATAATGGAAAAGAGTATCAAAAAGAGTAAGTAAGTAGTAAGAGCTTCTCTAGGACACACGCTTCGTTTGGTTTCAAGCGCCCATCAAGTTTCAAAATCTAAAAAAATCGGAAAAGTTTGGCAAAAATACATTGACGTGGCATGAATGTGCTAGTTTTTTATTCGAAAATTTGCGGAGGTGGCGAAAACCATGCGAGATTTTACTTTCAACTGATTTGCACTGACTAAAATTTCAAAATAATGAATTAGTTTGAATGTCTTCCATTGTAAACTGAACAATAAGAAGAGGCGACATAAAACTGGAAGACTTAGATGCATTTCAAGCTTTATGCTTGGTTAAAAGTAGTAGAAGAAAGACAAATGCTGGAAGAACAACAAAAACAACTAACGTCTTTAAAAAGCTCTGCCAAGATTCCCTTCTCGAATAAGCATCAGAAAAGGCTACAGTTTTTTCTTCTCTGCACCCTAATTTGTGGCCCTAATGTAGGAACCAAAGAAAGCAACGGGATAAAAATCAGAATCTGTATATACAATTTTGACTGAATTTGATATCGTGAGAATGAGACCTAATTCTCATCATACGTCAAGATGCACCTTCTATCTATATCGCGTTGCTTTAATATGACGTCATATCGAAAGAAAATGAAGAATATAATGTGCAGATATTTAGTCTCACATTAGTCTTCGCATCGAGAGTAGCACAGACACACGACTATTTACTTTTTCGACTAGAAAATATTTTGAAAAGATCTACGAAAGAAGTTGCAGAATTAACGCAAACATCTATTAAGAAAGAATCATTTGTACCAAAGACGTTGGCTATTTGCAAAACCTACACATGAACACGTTCTGGAAAGTCGTCCAAACAACAGTCACGTTTGGAGTGGTTGGTTACGCCGCCTACCTTTGGTATGACAACTGGCAGGAAGAGCAACGAGAGGTGAGCATTCTCAACACAAAAGCTTTCATTCACTTTTTCAATATTTAAAGATAATAACTCGCTAGCCATGCAGAATTGGGTGAAAATTCTAATTGTCTACTGAACGAACAAAATATAACAATCCAAGTGTAATTTACATTAAAAGCTAACTGTTCAACAGAGCAGGGCAATTGTTACCGATTCAAAATTTCTTAGCAAATGTTCTTGATCCAATATAATCTAAATTCAAGTATGCATCCAGTTGTTTTCCCCCTTAACAAATTGCATAAATTATGTGTAAGAAATAGCCTCTTCTGATGCCTAACATATGCTTTTGATTTTTCATGGAAGTTTGAAGAAGACTGTGAAAAAAATGTTATGATTCGTTTTTCTTTATTTGTTAAATAACACAATGGAACTCAGATTTTTTCAAAAAACTTTCCTTAATGTCACCCTATGTGCTAAAAGAGACATATTCAGACATTTTGGAAAGATTTACCAAAGCTTAGAATTCTAGAAACAAATATCGATTCATAACATATAAAATACATACCAACTTTAGGCTCAACTTCAAGAGGAAGAAGAGGCTGAAGCAGCAGCACAGGCCGCTGAGAAGGAGAAAGCACAGGCTTCTTCTAGCCAACTTGCAGATGGCAATCAAAGCAAGAAGAGCAGCGAAAACACAACCAAAGGTTCAACAAAGAATACAGGGAAGCAAAACTCGCGGGGCTTTTGTGGGTTTAAAAAAGGCTTTCTTCTTAAATGAAAGGTAGGTAATATTTATTACTAAGTTTCGCACTGCCTTCACAATGCATTGATACTCTTTTAGCAGATAAGACTGCAATAACTTCAAGTAAAAACAGTCTTTTCCATTTCAGATTTCAAGAAAAAGAGACTGCTTTAGCGGTAAAAGATTGGAGAGCTGGGGCATTTCGTAGACTTACTGGATGGGCAAAGCAAGTACCGAAGTTTAAAGATGAAGAAAAAACATTAAAAAATAAAAAATGGCAGCAGATGAGATTCCATATTTTTTCCTCTAGCAATAATCTACCCTTGTTGTGTATTTTCATGAAGCAGATAGGGCCTCTTAAGGGCACACTGATACTCAATTTCTGGGGCACACTTTTTTAAAAACATGGAGAGGGGGCACAATCCAATCACTTTTACAAAGTATTATCAGTGATGTCACGTCCCTAGTTAAATCGTTTGTTCTGATCCACTAAGAAGAATAACCCGTGTATTTGCTGGGCAGAAGAACGTCAACTAGTTTTGAAATGACCGAGGCATGCATGGCTCAGTCATTTCAAGACTTCCTGTCGTTCGTCTACCCAGCAAATATGCCGAGAGGAACAAAATATGCACCTTCAACGCGCCTTGTCAGCATTCTGTGTCTAATAGTGGCACAGAGTGCTGCTGGCCCCATTGCCTTCTATGGTCCCCCATTGAAAAGCCTGATCCAACTTTTATTCAACATAGCAATGTGATAGCGTTTTTTGAAAGTAGAAAGGGGGACCAACTAGCAGCTCATCAGATGTCATCTCATTGAAAGGCTAAAAGTTTCACGACAAATGCAATAATGTCAGCTGTACAGATCTAGCATATCTTCCTTGTTGTGTTTATTTGTCTTATAATTTAGGCTTTACTTTAGTGAAACAAGTAAACGTTCAGATGGTATCTAGAAGTGCATTATTGACGCTTCACCAACTTGAACCTCGCCTGTGTAGCTGTAGTAAATGCCTTGTAGTGTCGTGCTTGTTCGATGTTGTAACATGTAACACTCTTCTCTTCTTGCATCTTTCACTTCTAGTGACTTTCTATTTTATCTTATGTTAAACTGTTTCTGTTGTTGTCTCTGCATCTTCTTTTCTCTCCTATCATTGTTCTTATTCTTCAACTTTAACTTTATCTGGACCTATCCTTCCCTTCTCCTCTCGATTCTATCCTCTCTCAATCCCTGTATTGAGAAAATGCTGTTTTTATGTCGTACCTTTGTATCTTTCTAGACTGCAACCCTTCCTTGCACAGTAAAAGCTATTGTGTTTATGTCTTCTTTTATATTAATTTTTATTGATATTTCAATTTACTAACATTTTGGCTAGGTCACTTACGTATATTTAGAGCAATCTCAATTTCCTTAATTATATATTATTATTTTGTTATCTTGTTATCATTTTGCTTTTGTAATTAAATGTTTAAACTTAATTTCAAAATAACAGTAAAAGTAATATCAAGTTCTTTCTCATTAATAGCTTAAAATTTAAATAGATATAAAATAACATAAAATAGTTTAGTTTTAACCAATATCATAGATAGCTAAGAGAATAATTTATTTTCAAATTGACGTTATTTATTATGGGTTTGTTAATGTTTCGTTGTCAGCTATTGGTTGTCCATTTACAGTCTGGTATAGCAGTTGCATTGTAGTGAAACGATAAAGCCTGGATGAGGGGCATCTAGAAATGGTGGGCAAATCCATCTATAAATTGGGGCAGGGGAATAGATGGAGCCCACTAGATGGTCTGCAGCGGAGGCTGGGCCATAAGGGTGTGTTGAAGGGAAAAATTCGTTCCTCTCTGAACATGACAGCCTTTTTGGTGGATCAGAACAATGTTGATAGTTTTGGATAAGGGCATGACATCAGGATTACAATAGCTTTTTATGTGCTTGGAGTAGTGCCCCCTTCCTGATTTTAGTACCACAAGGGTACCTCTTTTGTTGGGCACTTCAAACAAATTCAGGAGCAGCATGTGCCCTCAAGAAGCACTTACTACTTCTTTTTTCTTTTCTATACCCGTATACATTTGCTTTTCTCTTGATCGTCTCTTGTGATGTTTCTTGCAATAAACATCTGCTGCCAAAGAAGCATTCTATTCATTCATGTCTTTATCTAAATGTTTACGCATGGTCGACGAAACATCCTTTTTCAAAGGAACTTGGCCAAAAATGTATCAACAGACCTAACAATTTTTTTTGGATCAAAGGCAACCTTTTCTAAAGTCCACTTAGCTAGCAATAATTTCTCAACAGGGGCGGAGCCAAAACCTTTTATTCATAAAGTTGCAGAAATGATATTTCCCGGCAAAAATATGGCGTGTCTTATTCTTTCAGAATATGGAAATAAACAGACTTATATGCTGCTGTTGTGCATGTATATATTCCAAATTCATACTTTAGTGCTTTATTGTGAAAGGTTAATTGCTACATTTATGTTGATATGTTACAATTGTTGGTAGGTGAGTAGCAATTATACTACAGGGTGAGGTAGAAATTTCTTATTGAAAATGGCATTGAAAAAAGCAAACATTTAGTAAACTAAAACTTTTCGTCTGACACTCTTCAGAGTTTAAAACCTCGGAACATAGATAAAAACTCTACGCTAGGAAATATATATACCCAGTTGTGGATCGAAATAGGCCAATCAGAAACGCGAGCACATGAATATTAAGATCGACCAATCAGTGCCGACTAAGCGATTTGGCGTACGCTTACAGCGGCTCTCCCATCGACCACTCAGATTTTCCTTTGCAAAGAGAACATTTTCAAGCATTAAAATCTCTATGGTCTAATAATGACATCTTTATCACAAAGCCCGATAAAGGGTCAGGAGTGATTATTTTGCACAAAAAGGACTACATCCAAAAAAATGAAGAATATTCTAATCGATAAGGAAAAGTTCAATAAACACGGTGACGTCGAAACACAGGATGAAACGGCCAAGCTAGAGCGAAAACTTAAAAAACGTTATTTGGAGCTGGTTAACTCAAAAGTGTTGACTAACGAAGTTTACGATAGGATAAGACCCACAGGGTTGCAAGGTCCACCACAAATGTAAGGCCTCCCTAAAATACACAAGCCGAATGTTCCACATAGACCCATCTTGTTTATGATTGGCTCAGCACAACATGAATTGGCTAAGTGGCTTTCTGAAATTTTGGAACCTGTTCTTCAAAAATATTCAAAACGGTGTATAAAGGATTCTTTTACGTTCGCTGAGTTCATGCAAAACTTGAAAATCGAAAACGAAACATCTTTCATGAGTTCTTTTGACATTCAGGTGCGGATCTAGGCCGGTGGCACAGGTTTAAAAAAGCCGGTCAAATTCTAAGAGCTATGTTTTTCTGTAAATCTTGAAATTTTTATCTAAATTTCAATTGCAACAATTGCTGCATATCTCTCTGACTGACTACAGAACCCCCACAATTGCTACATATCTCCCTGGCTGTAATGGGGGTAAAGGACCCCGAAACCGGTCAAATTTTGGCTAGATCCGCGCCTGACATTGGTAGTTTTTTCACAAATGTTCTTTTGAGTGAGACCATGAAAATATGTGCCGATGCTTTGTACCGGAGCGAGCTCAATAGCCCACCATTCCCAGAGGAAGTATTCATTGAACTAATGGAAACTGCGATACGTTCAGTTCTATTCAGTTTTAACAATGAAATGTACCAACAAAAGGATGGTGTCGCTATGGGTAGCCCTCTGGGAGCAGCCTTGGTCAACATCTTTGTTGGCTTTCATGGAGAGCGTTTGTTTGACTGCGACCAAAAGCAGTGGCGGATTTAAGGGGGGGCAACTAGGGGCAGTTGCCCCTCTCTCGACGAGTCCATGCAAGTATGGCACCCCTTTTTGGAAATTGTGCGCCCCCTTTGAAGAATAAGAATCAGGTGAAAAAGTTTCTAAGACCAATAGGTTAGTTTGCTTCAAGGATTATTTCAAAGTTATGTTGTTTATTCCGAAAATGTATCTGAAATTGTTGTATACAGCGCTCTCTCGTTATCAATTTTTGAAAATTTTTCAGCTCCCCCATTAGCAACTGCCCCTCCTTCAAGTTTGCTCAGGACTCGCCCCTTACCAAAAGCCAGGTGTCTATTTTCGATACGTGGAGGACATATATACCATCTTCAAAACAGAGGCTGAGGGTGATCACTATGGTGTGATACTTTCCTAAAACGCCTCAATGGCCTTCACCCAGCCCTACAGTTCACATTTGAAAAGGAAGAAAATAACTCATGCCATTTCTAGATGTTTTGATTGGTTGATTTTTTAAAAGTGTATACCGCAAACCCACATTTTCGGGGTTATACACTCGATGGATTTTGTTTTGCCCAAAACAAAGAAAAATCAGCCTCATCCAAACGCGTACATATAGGGCACTGATGATTTGTTCCAAGTCTAAACTCGACTCGGAACTTGAAAAACTAGCTAAGATCTTTCTGGAGAACGGCTATCCAGAAAATGTTATTTCAGTTTACATTAAGAAGAAGATAGGAAATTTCTCGGCTGACGTAAAATTTGGTCCTCAAAAATGCCCGGTCTATCTAAAACTACCCTGGATCGGTAACAGTTCCTTGCGTTTCAAAAACAGATAAAACAGGCCATCACAAATTGTTTCTTTGCCGTGAATCCACGCATTGTTTATGGTACAAAAAAGGCTCGTCCCTCCATTCAAAAGGATTGCGTTCCCACCAAACGAAAGAGTTCCGTTCTATATGAATTTACGTGCCAGTCTGATTCTGGCTACGTAGGACGAACTAGCCAAAGATTGGAGGATAGAATAAAACAGCATTTTCCGTCTGATATTAGAAACAAAACTCATCCCCAAAGAGAACAGCCACCTCGGTTTTGCAGATCTAAAAGTACAACTAAAACCTGCGTCTCTGCTATCGAGAAATATTTACTGGAATACCCAAATTGTGCAAAAACTAAAATGGCGACATGTTTCGGATTATTGGTAAAGTTCGATCGTCGTTCCACCTAGCAGTTTTGGGATCTATCTACATAAGCACGAAAGAACCGCTATTGTGTAGACAAAAGGAGTTCGTTTTAGCCTTATGACCCCATTGGTAACATTCTCAATAGACAAGCGGCACTCATTGGTCAACCTGAACAGTCATGTGCTCGTGTTTCTGATTGGCCTATTTCGATCCACAACTGGGTATATATATTTCCTAGCGTAGAGTTTTCGATCTATGTTCTGACGTTTTAAACTCTGAGAAGTGTCAGACCAAAATCTTTAGTTTACTCAAATGTTTGCTTCTTTCGAAGCTATTTCAAATGTATTTTATTCGATAAAGTCAAAAATAGATTAGAACCTATTCAAAAATATCAAAGATTGTTTGCCAAGGTGTTTTTGCCAAAAATATCCAAGGAAAAACCCAACGAACTTAAGTCAACCCTAGACCTTGGAGCAAGATCCGAAGGATTCCAACCCTGCCAGTAGGTTCACCCATAGCGAAGTATGCAAAGCCAAGACTTGATACGATCGACATTAATGAGGTATCAACGAACCCAAATTAAATACAAATTTACTTGTTAGCATGAAGTTATATCGGTTATAGAAAACTCATTCCAATCTTCTACCGTTCCAACATTCCAATACTCAATATTCCATGCTTTCAAGATAGCCTTTTCAAGATTAGTAGAATCAGCAAAGTTAGATTTTTTCAAGGTTTCCAAATCCTTGTAGCACGAGCAATTCCTACAATAAAATCATCCTCAACATTTGCAATGAAGCTAAATAACTTACAAACTCTCGCATCAACGTTTGGATGCTTAGCAATAGGCATAAATTTTTCAAGAAGACTTGTCCTGACTTTGTTCAAGAATATGAATTCCTTTTAAATAAAATTCAAGAGGGAAGAGCCTAAAACGATCTCACCAACTTCTAGCGATAAGAACCGTAACTAGGGAAAAGAACCGAACATCGCAACGCAACACAACGCAACGCGAAGCAAAGGAACGCAACGCAACGCAACGCAACTCAAAGCAGAAGCTTTTGCTCCCCACAATCCAACATCAGGTTGCCTTGCAACGTGTGAGAAAGGAACTATGTCAACATAAATTTTACATACTCGAGGCCAATGCACACTTATTATTTTGGCCGTATAAAAAACAAAATGTAATACAATGCTACAATGAACCCAAACTCCACAATAGTGCCAATTGTACCAAAAAGAGCCAAGGGCACCAAAAAAGGCGACCTTCTTTCACATACTGAACGTGATTAAGTTTCATTTAATCCATCTTTCTATTGCTCTTTGTTGGTAAGAAAGTGAGAACATAAATTCTATATGCTTAGAATTTGTTTTTCACCAAGATGATGAGGATCGAAAGTAAAACAAAAGAAAGAATGTATAGGGGATTCTTTGAAATCAAACCCATTGTTCTAAAGAATGTTCCAAAACAACAGAAAATATAGCAGAGACACAGACCTAACATCCTATATCACAACAGTAGAGTCCTCACAGTAGAAATTATAGGACTAGACATTATAATTATTTGCCAGTGTGATTAGGGAATATTTTTCATACCTTTAAGCGGTATACATTTCTACATATATTGAGAGTGTTCGGCATCTTTTGAGAAGGAAATCATGCACTGTATCCAGTTCTGCGTTTTTGGAAAAAAAGGTTCGAAAACGCATGACAAACATGATGCGACATTGGTGAATACAAGAATCGCTAAATCAAGCTAAGAATGTACTATGATAATTGAAGACTCGGCATAGTGAATAAAAAGACACTCCAATAAAAATTACAACTGCAACTTACTGGTTGCAGACTTATGAAGACTTGTTAAGAATCCCTGCTGTCTTCGTTGCCACTCTCTTCTTCCTTAAACCCCAACCTTCGAAAATCTTCTTGGCTCATGAGGTCTCTAAAATGGTGATAAATACATAACTACATGCAATGATATAGAAGCGCCGAAGGCGCTAGATGTCTAACTCGGGTCATGCTGCGTACTGCCGAGTGAGGCAAATTTTTTACCTTGCGCCATTTTAAATAGTGGCAAAAAGCGAGCTGCAAAAGGGTTCAGTATGGAAAATTGCTTGTTTTAATGAATGATTTTTTCGTGGCTCACAACTATTTCAGTGCCTTTTCTGATGCAGGTAGTTAGAGGAGATATAAATCAACAACACATAACAATATTTTGGGGTTTCTAAAAAGAATTTTAAAAATTATGGCTCTTTTAGTTTACGCAGTTACGGGGGGAATATGGCAGTGGCTTGTCGTGTTTTTATGAGTTGAAAAAGTATGTGTTTGCAATTTTTCTCTTCATATAGATTAGAAATTACCTAATAATATAGACCATTTTAGATATATAATTCTTGAATTTTTCTGTCTGTCGTTTAGAACCTAATATGGCATGAGTAGGACAGTGCGAATGTTTTATATTTAGTTTGTCAAATTGAATTTGTAGAAAAGAAATTGAATTGATATGAAGATATGAATTAAATTTATTTCCTCTTGGTAAGGCCAAATTAGAAATCTTTGTGGTGAAAGTGTACCCAGAAGGTATTTTATAGGCCTAAAGATACGGGGAGGGACGCATTGTGCTGAAAAATAATTACAAGCAACGAGTGTGGTCAGGGGCGGTCTGGCCCGGGTGGCAAAGTGGCGATCGCCACCCAGGCACTGTGTACAAAAAATTTACGGGCCTTTCCGCGTTGGAGAAAATTTTTTAACTTAATTTCAAATACTTAATGCCCTAGACTGATTATATTGCGATTAAAGTCCTAATACATGCGCTTCAAACCACCCAAACCCTGGTTTCCGTTATTTCAGCCATGTGTTCAATCTTACGTGTACCCTGGGTCCCAGAGCCACAAAATTTCGAGCGCGTAAACAGAATGCCAAGCAGAGAAGCGAATGAGCGTACTCTCATCTTCTATTTCCGCTCTCTAATTTATGTGGCTCTGATGCCCAGGGTATCTGACTGTCAGAGACAGTGCTGTGGGAACGAAATTCATGTTGGGGGGGGGGAGGGGTTGCGGCTGCTCATTGTATTTATTTCCACTTAGTACACTGTTATACAGGACATAAGGCTTAGGCTGCAATTATTGGGAGGGGGCTTCAGTAAATAAAGAGAGATGACAAGGGGTCGTCACTATCATCTGGTTACAGAGATCTGTATCAGGATTTAACAATGCTAAGAAGATTTGTTGGCACAAAGAGGAAGCAAAAGAGCCATAGGAGCCTTTATCAAGATTTCAAGTTCACAGAATGTCAGAATTGCTGGCATTTGCAAATTGCTACCAGCAGCTTATCGATCAAGTGAAAACAACAACTGGTGGGAATAGAGATCCTGAAAACAGATAATCTCAAGGAACAAGCTTTTAGAGAAGAAACATTTGGAGAGGAAAACTGTGACTTTCAAGGTGGGGATTCACAAAGAGAGAAAAAACCCCAAGGTCGACATCGACACTCTCTATCAAAAGGGTAAAAGCTTGCCAACTGTGCATACCCTGCGCATTCAAAACTTTGTACCGACGCTTATATAATTTTTTTAATATATTTATATCTTTTATCATATATAACAATTTTATAAGAATATGAGCATCAAAACTGGTCAAAAGTTGAGATCAAATTAGGAACAAGGTAAGGCTGAGTTACTGTTTAATGCATTTTTGAACAACATTTATCCCAAAACGAGGATTTTTAGCCATGTGTGGTTGCTTGTCGGTGAATATTCAATCTTGTCGTCAAATGAAGGCTGTCTCACTCACTTTGTTGGCAAATAATGCCTGAACACCGCCCAAGAGCGAAAAAGCTAGCAATCGCACTGCTTACACCCTATTAATTTAAGAACAAATTAAGGACAATCCACCCTCGGATTTTTGCGAAAATTAAGAACAGTCAGCCTGAACCTAAATTTACTGGTTTTTATAAAAAATTTAGTGAATACAACATGCGCCTAGTAGCATACCCTTCCCTCTACAACGCGTATAAATGCTTGATGACACTTAGCTGCACCCAAGTTTCCTTTGAAAGATTATTCAGCGCTACTGATAATTTCAAAAGAAAAGAAAACTTTCCACTTGATTACGAGCAAGTCATTGGCGAATTTGCTGATTTATTTGCACTTCTTCGAAAAGAGTTGAAACTCTGAGAATTTAAACAAGTTTTGATCTTGATTCTTAACTCAACATGGGATTTTAAAGCCTGTTTACACGAGAGGAAAGGTATGGATCCAATTTGGTCCGAATTTACGAAATAAAGTCGATATACTTCTGCTGTTTAGCGTATTGCTTTATTATCAATTTTTCTTGAATCAATCGTATTCTAAGCCACATTTTTAGTGGGTGTGGCTCAATTTTTCCCGCCACGCCTTAAACCGGGCCCTTGAGTTTTCTAGCGACCCTGCGATTCTGACGCCAGACCGCCCCTGGTTTCGAAGCTACTCTTCTCTTGGCCATAGTGCTGGATCTCTCTCAGCCCGTCTCTTAATAAGGTCTCTCTCGCACATCAAGTTCTTGATGCTTGGAGAAATCCATGGTACATGTGCATGCCCCGTCTTAGCGGTCCTTTTTTCAACGGGGCATGCACATCCAAGACAGCAAGAAAGAGATCGTAGAAATTGCTAGCCATCCTATTAGGGTCATCCGATCTACAGGACATAGCCATCCCCTGGTCAATACTACGCAAGTCATTAAGGAAAGAGTCACGGTCATAATTTTTCAAACTGCGTGACTCTGTCTTAAATTTCACGTCATTGACATGAACTCTAGCGTTTAATTTTCTAATATCGTATGTCATAAAGTGGTCTATAATACCGATTTTTACGACCGATACATTACAGAGGTTGTTGGGTCTGTTTGAAGAAAGGTGATCTATTAACTAAAAAGTTTTATTAGGCTCTTTATCTTTATTTTAGTTAAGTTAAGTGAGCTTCTGCTAGATGCCCAGAGCATGATAGGGCAACTGATAAATTATTACTGAATATTTTATCTTCGACACGATCAAATTACGAAATTTACAGCAATGCTGACATTTACAGGAGATGTTTTGATTTTGGTTCTGGGCATTTCGCTTTGTTTTAAGTTTTGATAAGAGAGTCTTTCCGATGGTTATACGAGAATTACAATACATGAACTCTATATCGAACTGACGAGGAAAATTCACATTTTTTGATCAAAGCAGGAATCTGGGATAGCCGCAAATAGACATTTTCACAAATCCCAAAATTCAATACTTCGAAGTCAATACCATTCAATAAATTATACAATTACGAGGAATTAGCAAAAACTGGTGAAAATTTCATACATCATTGGTATAGTTTTTCTCAATTTAATGGTGAAGCTAAACTAAACTGTAAAATCTATGACGCCGAAACCATAACCACGGCGAACTTTTTATGCAAACGTTCTTTCGAGAGGTCAATTGATGGTTGTAATCAATTTTAGTTCTATGCGAATATTGATAATTGCCTTTCGAACGTTTTTTGAAAAATATGACTCGAAGCAAGGGCGTACCGGGAAATTTCGCCGTGTCCTGGTGGGCCGAGGAGCGATGGGTGGAGAAAAACTGTGGATAATTCTTCGCAGGTAAAAAACCCAAAATTTGGTGTATCCTGCAGAGCAGTGAGAGATCGCTTCCAGAATATTTTCACCAACAAAAAGTCCAAAAATAGAAGAGAAGAAAGTGCAAGTGGAATTAACCCTGAGCACACAAAAAAACATGTTCTCCTTGCAAGATAAGGGAGCTTTTTGATGCAGCAATTGCTGAAGAAAGAAAAAAGCTAAAGAAATGAGAAGGAAATCAGTAGAAACAATGGGAGAAAGCAGAAAGAGAAAGGAAAGGGAGGTAAAAAATGTAAGTGAAAATGAACGTAACGTTCGGCAGAAAACCTTTCAAAAGTATTCAAGAAAGAATCAGAGTTGGCAGTTTTCAATTTTCAAACAAAAGTTAGTCATAGGCGTTCACTTCGGACAAAATTGGCGTTCCCTGTTGGTAAAAGGGCGTTTTCTGGTGGTTAAAAGGGCGTGGCTTAAATTATTTTGGTTTGTCCCCACCCAGAGCTCAGTGGCTGGCGCCGCCATTGCCCGGGTAGCTTTTTGCAGAGTTCAAGTGAATTCTGTTCAACTTTTCCCAGTTTTTTTGAACATTATTTCTTCCTTGTATTCATAACTCATATTGTAGTTTTCTAAATGTATTATCAGTCATTCTATCAGTTCAATTTTGCGTAGACAGAATATGCTGAATGCATTCTAAACAACAGGTTACACCATTCAATCTTTTCCTCTCTTAGGTACAATTAAATTTTAGCTGTAAGTCAGCGCTGTGAGTTATTTTTCTCTGATCGAAGTAGCTGCCTAAAAAATTCACCATATCTTTGAAACGCGTTCAGATTTGTAAGAGTTATTAGTTTCTATAGACTAAACACTGAAGCAACGAACATCGTAGAGAAATCAGTTTTGTTGATTTTCTTGATTACTTAGATAAAATATGAATCAAGATTATGGACGAAAACTTGCATAAAAAGAAGCACAAATAAAGGGTATTCCTGGGAATTCGGAGCCTGGAGAAATCCCCAACTAGGCAGGCTTAAAAAGGTACCTTTCAGAGTTGCTTTAATGTTCGCACCTTTTTAAAAATATAATTTTCGCAACTTTAGATCTGAAAAATTTCTTTATAAAAAAGAAATTATGCTTTTTTGCTTTGCTCTACTTTTCAAATGAATGTATAGCGAAGGGAGGGGGGGAGAGTGTGAAAAATGACGTCATTGGCAATATAATAGAGGGGTTCAGAGAGATGGTGACACAGGGGGGCAGGGGGCCTAAATATCTTGAAATTATAGATAATATCATTTATGTATGACCCTGTCATAAATGTCAAATGTCTTGTCTAGACTATACTATCGAACCTTGTTTCAGCCTGGGTAGGGGGTAAAGTGAACCAAAGTAATATTTTCAGTAGTGCGAACACAAAGTTACCTAGCCAAGGTTGATCTGGGCTGACTCGGCCCGGGCAGCCTCAGCCCGGGCTGACTCGGCCCGAGTACTGGTTTCTATAAAAAATTAGTGAATACAACATGCACCTAGCAGCATACCCTTCCCTCTGCAACGCGTATAAATGCTTGATGACACTTAGCTTCACCCAAGTTTCCTTTGAAAGATTATTCAGCGCTACTGATAATTTCAAAAGAAGAGAAAACTTTCCACTTGATTACGAGCAAGTCATTGGCCAATTTGCTGATTCATTTGCACTTCTTCGAAAAGAGTTGAAACTCTGAGAATTTAAATAAGTTTTGATCTTGATTCTTAACTCTACGTGGGATTTTAAAGCCTGTTTTCACGAGAGGAAAGGTATGGATCCAATTGGGTCCGAAGTTACGAATCAAAGTCGATATACTGCTGCTGTTTAGCGTATTGCTTTATTATCAATTTGTTTTGAATCAGTCGTATTCTAAGCCACATTTTTAGTGGGTGTGGCTCAATTTTTCCCACCACGCCCTAAACCGGGCTCTTGAGTTTTCTAGCCACCCTGCGATTTTGACGCCAGACCACCCCTGAGTGTGGTTTTGAAATAGTTTAAAAATATCAATGATTATATAAATCAAAAATTGATTACCATATTTAGATTCTGTTGTTAATATCCAAGCATTGAATTAAGACCTATTTTCGGCTTTTTCTAGAGTTTGGCCTAGATATTTCATAGCAGTTTCTGTAAACAAACAAAGAAAAAGTAACTAAATCACATCTTTGTACAAATGTGTTAAGAAATTTATGCATTGAGTGGCTAAACATTGTTGCTGGATCCGTTTTAAAATAGATCTATTTTAAAACGGATCCAGCAACAATGTTTAGCCACTCAATGCATAAATTTCTTAACACATTTGTACAAAGATGTGATTTAGTTACTTTTTTTTGTTTTTTTACAGAAACTGCTATGAAATATCTAGACCATTATTAGTCATTATTTTCTGGAATTTCGACAAGACAGAAAACACCACAGCAAGCACCGCGACTGTAAATAATTGGAATTTGCGAACGACGGCTTATTTTTCCAATATTAACATCAATTCAAAAATTTAAGTGCAATATAAGGCCACTCACCAAAGTTCACATCGATATTAGAAAGAGAAGTAAACGAAATCAGTCCTTACTTTTACCAAATTTATAAGGGCTCAGTATGGAGCAAGTTCCTTTTTTTCACTATTCAAAATGGCGGAAGTAAACAAATTTGCCTCACAGCGGACCTGTGAGTTAGACATCTAGCGCCTTCGGCGCTTCTATATCATTGACTACATGGTATAACTATGAGAACGAGATTGAAGCATCGAGAAAGAGCAAGGTTAAAGAAGGTAGAGGAAGCGCAAAAGGGAAAAGGCTCTACTATGCTTCTGCAAATGATAAAGAGTTAAAATTTGATCGTGGTGAAGATGTTAGCTTAACAAGTGTCGAGATGAGGAAAAAGTCGTAACTTCTGGATGACAAGAAACACTCACTTTCTCTAAAAAATCACTAAACCCAGTTTCTGTTCTTTGAAAGAAAACCATGTCAATAGGAATGTAAGCACTCGAAAAGCAGTGAGAAAGAGAAAAATCGGAAGAGAAAAATCCTTTCATTATGCTCCCTAACAATTTACATCAGAAATCTTCGGTATGTACCATTTGCTAAACATTTGCGAAAAAATGTCTAATTATTTTAGAGAGAGAAATACATTAAAAACTTTCAATTGCAGATTCAGCAGATATAACATCCCAGAAGTGATTTACTTTGATCAGGCTTATCAAGATCACAAATCACTTTTCAATCAAATTGCGAAAGAACTCTCTTTCTTTTTTATCCTCATGGCCTGAACATCGCATCATATCTTGTGATACCAACAAGCAGGATTCATATCCGTATATGTTTTCATTTTTTACCATTCCTGCTGAGTATAGACCAATTCATAATAATCTCGATTCAAATTCTTCAACAGGAAAACGAGGCCTTATAATACGTCAGTATGCGACACCCATCTATTTCGCGCAGTATTAATTAATATGACGTCATATCGAAAGAGAATTATAATGCTCACTTGATCAGTCTCAAATTATTCTTCGCATCGAGAGTATCAAAGGAACACGAATTTTTATTTGACTAGAAAACATTTCAGGAGTTCTATAAAAGTAGTTTCAGAATTGACGGAAACAATTCTTAATAAAAAATCGTTTCTACCAAAGAAGTTGGCTATTTACAAAACCTACGAATGAACACATTCTGGAAAGTCGTCCAAACAACAGTAACGTTTGGACTGGTTGGTTACGCTGCCTACCTTTGGTATGACAACTGGCGGCAAGAGCAACGAGAGGTGAGCATTCTGGATAAAGTATCAAGTTTTCTTTTACGGTATCAAGAATAAAAGGCAACAAATTCAGTGCGATATCAATTAAGAAAAAATCGCAGCTTAGAGGGTTAGAACGACGGTTGTATTGAAGAAGTCTTTCAGCAATCATGTTATTTAAACGCAATTTTTCACCAAGATTTCCTCTATTTGGCCCTAATTACTAGAAAGTTTGTTCTAATTCTTCTTGAAGACTAATAAATTCTTTTGGAAGAAAGTTACTAGAAGGGAGATTTTTACAGCTACAATGAGTTAATAAAAAAATTGATACACCAAAATCAACTCTAGGCTCCACTAGAAGAAGAAGCAGAGGCCGCTGAGAAGGAAAAGACACATCCTTCTTCGTCAAATCAAAATGGAGACTGCAACCAAGCCAAGAAAGACAACGAAAAGACAACCAAAGATTCACCAAAGAATGCAGGGAAGCAAAACTCGCGGGGCTTTTGTGGGTTTAAAAAAGGCTTTCTTCTTAAATGAAAGGTAATATTCATTACTAAATTTCGTACTGCCTTAACAATCCAATGATACCCCTTCTGCAGATAAGACTGCAATGAATTCAAGTAAAAACAGTCTTTTCCATTTCCATTTCTAGTAACAATGCTATAGCGGTAAAAGATTGTGGAGCTGTGGCATTTCGTACACTTGTTGGATGGGCAAATCAACTACAGAAGTTTAAAGATGAAGAAAAAACATTTAAAAATAAAGAATGGCAGCAGATGAAATTCCATAATTTTTCCTCTAGCATCAATCTCCCCTTGTTGTGTATTTTTGTGAAGCAGATAGGGCTTCTTGAGGACACAATGATGCTCAATTTTTGGGCCACACTTTTCTAAAAACATGGAGAGGGGGTACAATCCAATCACTTTTACAAAGTATAATCCGTGATGTCATGCCCCTAGTTAAATCGTTTGTTCTGATCCACCAAGAAGTACAACCCGTGTATTTACTGGGCAGAAGAACGACAGCTAGTTTTGAAATGACCGAGTTATGCATTGATCAGTCACTTCAAGACTTTCTGTCGTTCGCCTACCCAGCAAATGTGCCGAGAGGAACAAAACATGCACCTTCAACGCGCCTTGTCAGCATTTTGTGTCCGATAGTAGCACAGAATGCTGTAGGCCCCATTGCCTTCTATGGTCCCCCATTGAAAAGCCTGATCCAACTTTTATTCAACATAGCAATGTGATAACGTTTTTTGAAAGTAGAAAGGGGGACCAACTAGCAGGTCATCAGATGTCATCTCATTGAAAGGCTGAAAGTTTCACGACAAATGCAATAATGTCAGCTGTACAGATTTAGCATATCTTCCTTGTTGTGTTTATTTGTCTTATAATTTAGGCTTTACTTTAGTGAAACAAGTAAACGTTCAGATGGTATCTAGAAGTGCATTATTGACGCTTCACCAACTTGAACCTCGCTTGTGTAGCTCTAGTAAATGCCTTGTAGTGTTGTGCTTGTTCTGTGTTGTAACGTGTAACACTCTTCTCTTCCTGCATCTTTCATTTCTAGTGACTTTCTTTTTTCTCTTATCTTATGTTATGTTTCTGTTGTTAGCTCTGTATCTTCTTTCGTCTCCTCTAATTCTTCTTATTTTTCAACTTTAACTTTATCTGAGCCTATCCTTCCCTTTTACTTTCGATTCTATCCGCTATCCTTTCTCAATCCCTGTATTGAGAAAATGCTGTTTTTATGTTGTATCTTTGTTTCTTTCTAGACTGCAACCCTTCCATGCACAGTAAAATTACTTGTGTTTATGTCTTATTTTATATTAATTTTTATTGATATTTCAATTTACTAACATTTTGGCTAGGTCACTTACGTATATTTAGAGCAATCTCAATTTCATTAATTATATATTATTATTTTGTTATCTTGATATCATTTTGCTTTTGTAATTAAATGTTTAAACTTAACTTCAAAATAACAGTAAAAGTAATATCAAGTTCTTTCTCATTAATAGCTTAAAATTTAAATAAACATAAAATAACATCAAATAGTTTAATGTTAGCCAATATAATAGATAGCTTAGAGTTATTTTCAAATTGACGTTATTTATTATCAGTTTGTCATTGTTTCGTTGTCAGCTATGGGTTGCCTATTTACAGTCTGGTATAGCAGTTGCACTGTAGTGAAACGATAAAGCCTGGATGAGGGGCATCTAGAAATGGTGGGCAAATCCATCTATAACTGGTGTGGGCTTCCTTGTCGGGTCAGGGGAATAGATGGAGCCCACCAGATGGTCTGCAGTGGAGGCTGGGCCATAAGAGTGTGTTGAAGGGAAAACTTTGTTCCTCTCTATACATGACAGTCTTTTTGGTGGATCAGAAAAATGTTGATAGTTTTGGGTAAGGGCGTGACATCAGGATTACAATAGCTTTTTATGTGAATGGAGTAGTGATCCCTTTCTGATTTTAGTACCACAGGGGTACCTCTTTTGTTTGGCACTTCAAACAACTTCAGGAGCAGCATGTGCCCTCAAGAAGCCCTTACTACTTCTTTTTTATTTTCTATACCCTTATACATTTGCTTTTCTTTTGACCGTCTCGTGTAATGTTTCCTGCAATAAACATCTGCTGCCAAAGAAGCATTCTCTTCATTGATTTCTACATCTGATCATACTTTTTACATGGTCGACAATACATCCCTTTTTAAATGGAATTTGGCCAAAAGTATATCAACAACATTTTGTTGAATCAATGGCTTTTTGGCTTAAAATATTCCTTGAATCAAAACAAGGTTTTTCTCAAAAACTGCAGAATCTTCAAACTCAATATGTCATTCATGTAAATTGTCATTACCTTCTTAGAAACCTTTGATCATTATTAAGCCCCAGTCAAATGAACTGAGCATGGCACCAAGCAACACTCATCATTTGCAAATCTCACTTTTTGCCAATCTTGACAGGAGAAGCCTTTGAAGTCTGTCTCTTCCTTTTAAGCCCCGTTCAAATGAACTGAACATCACACTAAGCAACATTCAACATTACTCAGCTCTGCTCACCGCACTGCTAAGTACAGGATGGTCAAACGAACGGAACATTGCACCCTACAACTCTTTGTTAGTTCTTGTACAGCATCAAACATTTCACTTAAAATTTCATATTTTTAATTTTTACCTTACTAGAATAACTTGTATATTAATTTTGGTTTAACTTTGTTATTCAATGTATGTTAATTAGCTTAGGTTTTTAGACAGGGCACATTGTAAATCAGTTGTTATTTTTTCATTACTGAATGTATTACCCTGTATAAATAACTAAAAATCAAATCAAATCTCCTGACAAACGTTTATTACCAAGAGCAGCCAGATGTACATCATTTCCTAACTGAGAGACAGCCGAAAAAGGGATTGTGAAAAGTGAAAATTTCAGTTCAATATATTCAGAATGAAATACGATTAACAAGATGAGGAACATGGACAGTAAAAACAAAAGAAAAAAGTATACTGGATTCTTTGACGTCAAACTCATTGTTCTAAATAACGAACTGTCCAGAATCAACAGAACAAATAATAGTGACACAGATTTCACATTTTATCTCACAGCAATAGAGTCAGTCCTTATAGTAGAAATTGTAGGCCTAGACTTCATGATTGTTTGTCCGTGTAGTTGGGCTAAATGTTCCACACCTATTAATGGGATACATTTCTTCTTAAATTGTGAGTGTTAGGCATCTTTTGAAAATGAAATCATGCACTGTATCGAGACGTTGCATTTTGGCAAGAAATTTCAAAGATGCATGACAAACATGATGCGGCGTTGGTGAATACAAAAATCACTAAATCAAGCTGAGGAAGTATTTTGGTAAAGGAAGACTAGGCACACTGAATAATAGATAAACGACGAAAAATATATTCTAATTCATTTGATGGAAGAGAGAAGTTGTTTTTGGGACGAATTGATACATCATAACGTATCAATGTTAAGTGAAACGTTCAGTCAAATACTGGCATCGTTTGACAAGATTGCAATGAACATAGCCCAACAATTCTCAGTTTTGTTCAGCGAAAATATTTAGATGGTTTGGCGGGGGCTTAAAGGAGAAGATAACAGTGATTCGGACATGACAGGATACCAGAAAAAACCAAAGTTCTGACGACAGGAAGGATTGGCCTAGGCTAATTCATAATCGTTTTTCCCTATTATAAAAAAGGCTAAATTTTCAATATCGACTAGCAAGATAAACGGTCCTTTTTGGCAATAAGTTTCAAAAACGCATGACAAACATGATGCGCCGACTTCGCCAATGTGCGCGAGTGCGTGAGCAGCACTCGCAGGCAAACCATGCAGACCAGCTAATACCTGCAGGCACATTTGAAAAAAAATGTTCAATTCTTGAAATTGTTGAAAAATTTCAATCAGCATATCGTATGATTTTAAAGACAAGTTTCATTGCGTTGGTTTTATTTAATGTTTTTCTTCATTTTAATAAAACTTTTTTTTACGATAGAGAGAGAGAGAGAGAGAGAGAGAGAGAGAGAGAGAGAGAGAGAGAGAGAGAGAGAGAGAAGGAGAGAGAGAGAGAGAGAGAGAGGAGAGGAGAGAGAGAGAGAGAGAGAGAGAGAGAGAGAGAGAGAGAGAGAGAGAGAGAGAGAGCGATGACCAGTCACAAGAGGATGGTAGTCCAGCAATCAAAAGATTTATCGTAGAATCGCTTTCAAGTTTTGAGGCTGATCCTTCGCCGAGTGATTTTAAGGAAGCTTATGGATCCGCGGGTCCAACAAAACCTTACCCAACAAACTACAAGCATTGTAAAAGGCTTCGCTACAGAGAGTCTCTGTTTGCTTCAGGAAATGAATGGAAAATTGGATGACCTGACAGAAAAGATTTCACAAATTCAGATTAACACTGAAAGAGCAAAAGAAAGCGATATATCCAAAGAGGAAATGTGTCAAGAAGGTGCTGTTCCTAAAAATTATGCTATGCATCCTTGTCGTTCATTGGAGGATATTGTCAAAAATTTTAGAGGGTTTCGTTATCAAGAAAAAATACAGGCTTTAGTTTGTTCGGTTTGTTCGTCAGTGAGCCAAACATTGTCTGGAACATCAACTGAAATAAGCAGATTTGCTGTATTTAAATTTAACGAAACTGCTGATGATGGCATATCTCATGATGAGCAAGGTCCCCATATTTTGAAGAAGAAATTTCGAAATCTAAAAAGCCATTTGAATGCACATTTAAGATCCAAATAACACATCAAAGCATTGGAAAAAATCATTTCTGACGAAAGAGAACTTGAAAGACACGACTCCAGGGAACGTTCTGTGGGAAAAAGAATTGAAAGGATTTTTTACTATATGTTTAAGCTGAGAAGGCCAGACACTGATTTTAAGCCTCTTATCTATATCTATTATGAAAACAATTCAGACGTTGGTGATATTAATCACTCTAACTATTTCCCAACAAAATTCCTACCCTATGTCTCAAAAGAAGTAGCTTGGCGAACCAAGAAGTTTTTATCTACCCCACTGGAACAGACTGCTTTTCGTCCAGCAGGAAAATTTACGGCAGACAAAGCAACCTGGAAACACAGAACAAGGCAGTTTGTCACTTTCACAACAATTATTCCAGATTCACCAAAGCTAATACATACATTCTTCCTTGGTCTTCCTGTTGTAAAGAAGCATGATTGTCAGGGAGTGACAAGCAGTATCACTGGGTGCCTAAAAATTTATGACGTAAACAGATTTCAGTACTCGGGGGGCTCATTTGATGGTGCATATTTCAACCTGGGTGTCCCAGAAAAGTTAGATCAACATTTCGATTATAAGGGGCCAGATGGGAAGCACCATGACTGGGATCCATCGCACAAAGCTGGGTTACAGGACACACATATAAGAAAAGATACTGATTTTCAATGTCTAGTCGCTATAACAAACATCGTAGGGGACGTGTTCAAAGCTGTAAATTCCGGAAAAGAATTTGAGCATTTATTTGACATTGCAGCGAAAATGAAAGACACTGAGAGCAACTTTTCAACAGATTTCAAAACACCGAAATTCTTTTCCGAGACCAGGTTTGCAAATCATGCCAGTCGCGTATATTCAAGTTTTAAAAAGGACTTTCCTGCCCTTATACGTGTACTAGAGGAACTGAGAAATTACAAGGTACCAATGATGATAGGAAGAAAGCTCGACAAGCTGAATAAAAGGTTCACCATTTTGCTATCTGGTCTTTGTGATGTTTATAGGGCTTTTAGTCACGGATTCAATATTCTTCAAAAAGTTGATATGTTGCCACATGATAAGTATGACGAATTAAAGTAATCGAGAGATATGACGCAATGATTGTATCCAAATGTCACACAACCTGCCTAGAGCAAAACAAATGTCAGTGGCCAACACTTCACCCAGATCTGCAAGATATCAAGTCTAGAAGCATGTACCGTGGCATTCCGATAGCCCAGTCAAATATTGAGGAAAGTGAAACGAGACAAGGTAAAGAGGGGGCTGAAATGAATCCAACTTATGAAAATGTAGACCCTGTAATTTTGAAAGCAAAGCAGTCTTTAACAAAATTTGTGATAAGGCTTAGAAATGATCTCGCAAGAAATGTATACAATGAAGAGGGCAAGAAAACCTTGGAGATTTTAAGGCCACTAATCGATTAAAGATCTCTTGCTCTGAAGACAAAGGAGAGCAGTGCCACCCATGTTGCAGCCCTTGAAGGGGATCTATTTATCGAAAACTGCAAACAAATTGCGGTGAATGTATCAAATGTACCTGACAATGAACTTAGATTCCAATTCAGAGAATTCTTGAGACATCTGCAAAGCTATGTTTTACCACTCCATATAAACGATTTATGCAGAAAAGATTTAATTAAAGTTTTTCTTAACAGCAAGAGCAAGATGTTCAAAGATATTGAAATTATTATTCATGCCGTCTGTGTTGCTGCAGATGGTTTCCATATATGAAGTCCGTAACAACAAACATCGGCCAATCTCGGAGGAGCGGGCGGAGATGGAAATGATGATTGCTGTCAATGGCCCAAACATTGAAAATGCTGAAAGTGTCATTATTGATAGCATGAAACAATATTGGAAGGAATCTGGCAAGAGCCATAAAACAGACTGGCATTTCGTTCGTCGGGCCGATAAAATAAAGGACTCAATTTCATCAAAAGTTTTGGAAAAGATTGAAAAATGTCATAAACTAAACTTGATACAAACTTTGTAATAACATATTTATTGATTAAACGATTGTTATTCTAAAGTCGTATAGTTCTGTTAAAGTTTACTGGTCTTTGAACAATAAAAGTGATTGAAATGAAACTGGGTGTCTTATTGCTACCATTTTTCTGAAACAACCACTATAAATGGATTAAAAAATATCTTTCTTTAAACTCATGCTTATTGCATAAAACCATCACCAAATCTTACTTAATACCTCTCACTCTAAAGAAATTCAATTCCTGCGAATTACACAAAAACAGAATTTTGCAGGCACATTTTGCACAAAATCTTTGCTCGCAGGCACAAAAATGTTTTAGGGAGGCCTGATGATGCGACATTGATAAGTACAAGAATCAATAAATCGAGCTTAGAATATATTATGGTGATTAAAGATTCGGCATAGTGAATGAAAAGGCACTCCTGTGAAAAATACAACTGCAACTTACTGGTTGCAGACTTATGAAGACTTGTTAAGTATCCCTGCTATCTTGGTTGCCACTCTCTTCTTCCTTAAACCCCAACCTTCGAAAATCCTCTTGGCTCATAAGGTCTCTAAAATGGTAATAAATACATAACTACATGGTGAAAATATGAGAAGGATATTAAAACATCGAGAAAGTGCAAGGTTAAAGAAGGTAGAGGAAGCGCAAAAGGGAAAAGGTTTGGTAAAAAGGCTCTACTGTATTTCATGAAAAGGCCAAAGAGATAAATTGTGTCTAAAATAAGGTCGGCATTTACCAGTCGAAGTAAAAAAGAAGAATTTATTAATAGTTTTGAGCAATATTTGCGGAACAAGTTCTTTGTGTATAGAACAATAATTATGGAAAAAGGAATGATTGATTGAGCAGACAAAACATTTTATGAGTGACTCTATTTTATTGGGTTGGATGATAAATCACTTTTAATCAAATTGCGACGGAACTCTCTCTTTCTCTTATCCTCATGGCCTGAACATCGCATTATATCTTGTGATGCCAGGAGACAAGATTCATATCCGTATATGTTTTCATTTTATACTATCCTGCCGAGTATGGACCAATTCATAATAATCTCGATTCAAATTCTTCAACAGGAAAATGAGGCCTTATTGTCATAATACGTCAGTATGCGACACCCATCTATTTTGCGCAGTATTAATATGACGTCATATCGAAAGAGAATTATAATGCTCACTTGATCAGTCTCAAATTAGTCTTCGCATCGAGAGTATCAAAGGAACACGAATTTTTTTCGACTAGAAAACATTTCAGGAGTTCTACAAAAGTAGTTTCAGAATTGACGGAAACAATTCTTAATAAAACATCGTTTCTACCAAAGAAGTTGGCTATTAAAAAATCCTACGAATGAACACGTTCTGGAAAGTCGTCCAAACAACAGTCACGTTTGGACTGGTTGGTTACGCTGCCTACCTTTGGTATGACAACTGGCGGGAAGAGCAACGAGAGGTGAGCATTCTGGATAAAGTATCAAATTTCTTTTTACTGTATCATAAAATAAATGGCAATAAATTCAGTGCGATATAAATTAAGAAAAATTCGCAGCTTAGAGGGTTAGAACGACGCTTGTATTGAAGAAGTCTTTGGGCAGATCATGTAATTTTAACGCAATTTTTCCCCAAAGATTTCCACTTTTTGGCTCTTATTCCTAGACGGTTCGTTCTAATTCTTCTTGAAGACTAATTAATTCCTTTGGAAGAAAGTTACTAGAAAGGAGATTTTTACAGACAACAATGAGTTAATAAAAAAATTGATACACCAACATCAACTCTAGGCTCAACTACAAGAAGAAGCAGAGGCCGCCGAGAGGGAAAAGACACAGCCTTTTTCGTCTAATCAAAATGGAGATGGCAACCAAGCCAAGAAAGACAACGAAAATACCACCAAAGATTCACCAAAGAATGCAGGGAAGCAAAACTCGCGGGGCTTTTGTGGGTTTAAAAAAGGCTTTCTTCTTAAATGAAAGGTAAAATTCATTACTAAATTTCGTACTGCCTTAACAATCCAATGATACCCTTTCTACAGATAAGACTGCAATGACTTCAAGTAAAAACAGTCTTTTCCATTTCAGACTTCAAGGAAGTAACAATGCTATAGCGGTAAAATATTGGAGAGCTGTGGCATTTCGTACAATTGTTGGATGGGCAAATCAACTACAGAAGTTTAAAGATAAAGAAAAACATTTAAAAATAAGGAATGGCAGCAGATGAAATTCCATAATATTTCCTCTAGCATCAATCTCCCCTTGTTGTGTATTTTTGTGAAGCAGATAGGGCTTCTTGAGGACACAATGATGCTCAATTTTTGGGCCACACTTCTCTAAAAACATGGAGAGGGGCACAATCCAATCACTTTTACAAAGTATAATCCGTGATGTCATGCCCCTAGTTAAATCGTTTCTTCTGATCCACCAAGAAGTACAACCCGTGTATTTACTGGGCAGAAGAACGACAGCTAGTTTTGAAATGACCGAGTTATGCATTGATCAGTCACTTCAAGACTTTCTGTCGTTCGCCTACCCAGCAAATGTGCCGAGAGGAACAAAACATGCACCTTCAACGCGCCTTGTCAGCATTTTGTGTCCGATAGTAGCACAGAATGCTGTAGGCCCCATTGCCTTCTATGGTCCCCCATTGAAAAGCCTGATCCAACTTTTATTCAACATAGCAATGTGATAACGTTTTTTGAAAGTAGAAAGGGGGACCAACTAGCAGGTCATCAGATGTCATCTCATTGAAAGGCTGAAAGTTTCACGACAAATGCAATAATGTCAGCTGTACAGATTTAGCATATCTTCCTTGTTGTGTTTATTTGTCTTATAATTTAGGCTTTACTTTAGTGAAACAAGTAAACGTTCAGATGGTATCTAGAAGTGCATTATTGACGCTTCACCAACTTGAACCTCGCTTGTGTAGCTCTAGTAAATGCCTTGTAGTGTTGTGCTTGTTCTGTGTTGTAACGTGTAACACTCTTCTCTTCCTGCATCTTTCATTTCTAGTGACTTTCTTTTTTCTCTTATCTTATGTTATGTTTCTGTTGTTAGCTCTGTATCTTCTTTCGTCTCCTCTAATTCTTCTTATTTTTCAACTTTAACTTTATCTGAGCCTATCCTTCCCTTTTACTTTCGATTCTATCCGCTATCCTTTCTCAATCCCTGTATTGAGAAAATGCTGTTTTTATGTTGTATCTTTGTTTCTTTCTAGACTGCAACCCTTCCATGCACAGTAAAATTACTTGTGTTTATGTCTTATTTTATATTAATTTTTATTGATATTTCAATTTACTAACATTTTGGCTAGGTCACTTACGTATATTTAGAGCAATCTCAATTTCATTAATTATATATTATTATTTTGTTATCTTGATATCATTTTGCTTTTGTAATTAAATGTTTAAACTTAACTTCAAAATAACAGTAAAAGTAATATCAAGTTCTTTCTCATTAATAGCTTAAAATTTAAATAGACATAAAATAACATCAAATAGTTTAATTTAGCCAATATAATCGATAGCTTAGAGAGTAATTTATTTTCAAATTGACGTTATTTATTATCAGTTTGTCATTGTTTCGTTGTCAGCTATGGGTTGCCAATTTACAGTCTGGCATAGCAGTTGCATTGTAGTGAAACGATAAAGCCTGGATGAGGGGCATCTAGAAATGGTGGGCAAATCCATCTATAACTGGTGTGGGCTTTCTTGTTGGGTCAGGGGAATAGATGGAGCCCACCAGATGGCCTGCAGTGGAGGCTGGGCCATAAGGGTGGGTTGAAGGGAAAACTTTGTTCCTCTCTATACATGACAGTCTTTTTGGTGGATCAGAACAATGTTGATAGTGACATCAGGATTACAATTAGTTTTTATGTGCTTGGAGTAGTGCCCCCTTTCTGATTTTAGTACCACAAGGGTACCTCTTTTGTTGGGCACTTCAAACAAATTCAGGAGCAGCATGTGCCCTCAAGAAGCCCTTACTACTTCTTTTTTCTTTTTTATACCTTTATACATTTGTGTTTCTTTTGACCCTCTCATGTAATGTTTCTTGCAATAAACATCTGCTGCCAAAGAACCATTCACTTCATTGATGTCTACATCTGAACATACTTTTTACATGGTCGACAATACATCCCCTTTTTAATGGAATTTGGCCAAAAGTATATCAACAACATTTTGTTGAATCAATGGCTTTTTGGCTTAAAATATTCCTTGAATCAAAACAAGGTTTTTCTCAAAAACTGCAGAATCTTCAAACTCAATATGTCATTCATGTAAATTGTCATTCCCTTCTTAGAAACCTTTGATCATTATTAAGCCCCGGTCAAAAGAACTGAGCATGGCACCAAGCAACACTCATCATTTGCAAATCTCACTTTTTGCCAATCTTTACAGTAGAAGCCTTTGAGGTCTGTCTCTTTCTATTAAGCCCCGTTCAAATGAACTGAACATCATACTAAGTAACATTCAACATTACTCAGCTCTGCTCACTGCATTGTTAAGTAGAGGATGGTCAAACATATGGAATATTGCACCTTACAACTCTATGGGCAAAGAATGATTAATGTGAGTGATCTTTTCTTGTCCATTCCCTGCCCAGAACTTAAAACTGCTTGCACTTGAGTT
>NW_027019762.1:8412845-8500419 GCF_013076305.1 Rhopilema esculentum | reverse complement strand
GCTGGACTCGGCCCGGGCTGACTCGCCCCGGGCTGACTCGGCCCGGGCTGACTCGGCCCGGGCTGACTCGGCCCGGGCTGACTCGGCCCGGGCTGACTCGGCCCGGGCTGACTCGGCCCGGGCTGACTCGGCCCGGGCTGACTCGGGCCGGGCTGACTCGGCCCGGGCTGACTCGGCCCGGGCCTGACTCGGCCCGGGCTGACTCGGCCCGGGCTGACTCGGCCCGGGCTGACTCGGCCCGGGCTGACTCGGCCCGGGCTGACTCGGCCCGGGCTGACTCGGCCCGGGCTGACTCGGCCCGGGCTGACTCGGCCCGGGCTGACTCGGCCCGGGCTGACTCGGCCCATGACTCAATTTGTTTGAAGTAATGTATTGTTAATGCGAAAGAGGGTTGAGCCCGGTTAACTTTTCTACTGCGCATGCGGAATAAGGTTGCAAATTGAAAAATGTGCCAATTTTTTCTGCGTCTTCTTGCAGAGCTTGTGTTTTCTATTATACTTTTAGGTTACGGTAAACGTTTTCTGGACGAAACCATTTTTCGATTTCTGTACTTTCTAAAGCCGATCTTTTAAGGCACACAATTATAACCATGTTTGAAACTAGCAGAAGTTTTGAAAATGCAAAAAATTTCATGTAAACGGAAGTATCCATAACTCTTTGATCAAAACTACAAGTTGAGGTATGAAAATCTCTTGACCTGTTAAGCTGATTATGACTGTGTTTATTCAAACAGGCTTATTCATCTTAAAGCTTCAAGTGACTTGACCCGGATTTTACTGTCGTTTGCGAGTGTACCTTGCAAGTACGATCAGTAAAATTCCGTTTTCTACGGACTTACAACTTCTCTACATACAGGTAAGAAAAAGCTATTTTGTACCCAAGGAACTAATCCAATGGCTCAAAATTTTGCACACGGCCAGGACAGATGTCGGGTAAGCAAAGTGTGTCTCAACTTTGTGTAGCTGGGAATCAGTTTAATGCAAACTATGTCATAATTCAATTAAACTAGGAATTATACTTGAAAAAATTAACGAATTAATTAACGACGTTTCGAGCATAGCCCGTTATCAAACTAGTATATTTATGTCATAATTCATTCTTAAAATCTCATATAATGTATGACGGAATGGGGAATTATATTGCAAGCAAAACGGGGGCTTGTCGCCAGGGATGGCGCCAGAAAAGAAATGCTGGGGGGGTGTAATGTCAGAGTGCCGACAGTGAGTGAACCACCAACAAAGATCTAATGTAACACCATTTTTGCTGTGGTAATTCCAGTTCAAAAAATTAAAAAAAACTGAAAAAATCAAACAATTAAAAAAAAATAAAAAAATCACGAAGTGGAAGTTTAGCTTAAAACTTTTCAAAAATTGAATGCCGACGGAGGGGCACAATGAATTTTTTAGGGGGGCTCCTGCCCCCTGTCGCTTTAATAACGTAATACAACATATGTAGTTTGTATAATAACAAAACAAAACATTTAAATAAAGCAGATATAACATCATGGTCTACAGTTTAGAATAAATTTTTTACAAGGGATTTCTTTGATTCAAATTATTCTTTAACAATAGATAAATGTCACATTTTTGAGCCTTAGAATATACATATACCTTCCTTCAGCTGTTCTGCGCTTATTTTTCAGCCCAGTGGCGGATTTCAAACGAAATTCTATCTTCTAAGATTTTACAGAGGAAGCAACTTCTCTTTCCAGCGTAGGAGACGAGATTATTTTCGATTAAACAGGCAATCTTTTGAAATTTAGCAAAATAATGACTTTATTCTCATCAAACGGTAATTTATGAATTTTTGAAAGTTTCAAAGCGTTTCTTTGAAAAAATAAAGAGGGGCTTTAGCTCCTACTAGCCTAGTATGATGCCCGTACAATTATACGTAATTATGGTCAGGCATTGAACATGTGCTTATAAAGCTATTGACTTTTCAGAAAGATATCTGACAACATGAATTGGAAAAATGGGTTCTAAGGGATCCTCATGCTACCCGTTTATGCAAATTGATAATTTTGCAGATTGATGGGCTCCTTCTGTATGAGAAAGACATGGTAAAAAGGACAAAGAATCTCTTAAGAAAAAAAACAGATATTTTCAAAACATACGGCTTAATCTTCCATCAATTCTTGTAGGAGTTTCATATTTTCCGAACTCTTTCTGTAGAATTCCAGGTTTTAGGTGTTTCTGCCAAGTTCCAAACAAGGAGAAAGGGGGAGGGGTACGGCTGGTCATTAGTCAGGGGATAAAAAGCCCCGTTTGTCACTAGACACGACTTTTGAATAAATTGGACAAAATTTCTTTTTAGTACAAAACGCAGGAGTTTTAGCGCTTCAAATACAAAATCAAGATGCCTTTGAGTTCTTAGTTGAAATGTGAAATTAAATTGCCTGTCACAGGACGTTTAAAAATTTTTATCTCTGATCATTCCTAGAGCAGACTTAACTATTAAGGGATATTTTATGGTCCAAGGAAAGAGCCAGGGCCTATTTTAAGAAATTTTCAATACTGCACATTTTTAAGAAATTTTTAATACTGCACATTTATAATCATATTTTTTATAGGAAATTTTTTGTTGCAATCAGTGCAAACCCCTGCAAACCCCAGGTATCTTAGCCATGCAAGTGTAGCGAGGAAATTGCCCGAATTTCCAACACGTGTATAGGCCATGACGTCTTTTAATTAAGTTAAGTGAGCTTCTGCTAGATGCCCAGAGCATGATAGGGCAACTGATAAATTATTACTGAATGTTTTATCTTCGACAAGATCAAATTACGAAATTTACAGCAATGCTGACATTTACAGGAGATGTTTTGTTTTTGGTTCTGGGCATTTCGCTTTGTTTTAAGTTTTGATAAGAGAGTCTTTCCGATGGTTATACGAGAATTACAATACATGAACTCTATATCGAACTGACGAGGAAAATTCACTTTTTGTGAACAAAGCAGGAATCCGGGATAACCGCAAAAAGAAATTTTCACAAATCCCAAAATTCAAAACTGTACATTTTCGAAATTAATACTGTACGTTTTTGAATTAATACTGAACAAAGTGTGTAATACAATACTGCACACTAAAATAGGACCTGAAAAGAGCATTATCATTCAAGAAAAGGAACATGCACAAATTACATAACAAAATATAGGCAACATTGGAATAATCCTCTTTCCCCTAAATCATAATCTAATTTGCATCATTTATTCATCATTATGACCGTAAAAATTTGTGTGAACCCCCTTTCTCCATCTTTGATTAGGTAATATGTGAACGTTCCCATACCCAACTGCCAATGCATCGATAATCTATCCAGATACAACCATTCTGAATGGAAAGAACATAGGATTGTACTCAGTTAATGCTTCAAAAGTGAGAACCCTCTCAGCTTTTCGATATCAGGCATTTGAAAGAATTCGCATTAGTCATAAGTGAAGAAACAAATTTGCGCTGGTCATAAGTATTGGTTAATCATAGGTCTTGGGCGTTTTGAAGATTTCGGAAAACCATTCAAAAAATTATACAATTACGAGGAATTAGCAAAAACTGGTGGAAATCATACATCATTGGTATAGTTTTTCTCAATTTAATGGTGAAGCTAAACTAAACTGTAAAATCTATGACGCCGAAACCATAACCACGGCGAACTTTTTATGCAAACGTTTTTTCGAGAGGTCAATTGATGGTTGTAATCAATTTTAGTTCTTTGCGAATATTGATAATTGCCTTTCGAACGTTTTTTGAAAAATATGACTCGAAGCAAGGGCGTACCGGGAAATTTCGCCGTGTCCTGGTGGGCCGAGGAGCGATGGGTTGAGAAAAAATTGTGGATAATTCTTCGCAGGTAGAAAGGCTGAAATTTGGTGTATCCTGCAGAGCAGTGAGAAATCGCTTCCAGAATATTTCCACCAATAAAAAGTCCAAAAATAGAAGAGAAGAAAGTGCAAGTGGAATTAACCCTGAGCACACAGAAAAACATGTTCTCCTTGCAAGATAAGGGAGCTTTTTGATGCAGCAATTGCTGATCAGCAAGCAGCATCCCAGCCAGTTAAAGAAAAACAAACAGCAGAAATGGAAAAAGCTGAAGAAATGAGAAGGAAATCAGTAGAAACAATTGGAGAAAGCAGGAAGAGAAAGGAAGGGGAGGTAAAAAATGTAAGTGAAAATGTAACGTAACATTCGGCAGAAACCCTTTCAATATTATTCAAGAAAGAATCAGAGTTGGCAGTTGACTCAATCCGGGCTGACTCACAATTGCGTTTGGAAACCAAGTTTAGACCCATTTTCCGTTTAGAATACTAATACAATTATATACAATATAATAGAAGGGTTTAGAGAGATGGTGACACAGGGGGGCAGGGGGCCTAAAAATCTTTAAATTATAGGTGATATCATTTATGTATGACCCTGTCATGATTGTCAAATGTCTTGTCTACACAATACTCTCGAACCTCGTTTCAGCCTGGGTAGGGGGTAAGTGAACCATAGTAATATTTTCAGTAGTGCGAACACAAAGTTACCTAGCCAAGGTTGATCTGGGCTGACTCGGCCCGGGCTGACTCGGCTCGGGCTGACTCGGCCCCGGGCAGCCTCTTACTCGGCCCGAGTACTTGTTTCTAGTGATTACAACATGCACCTAGCAGCATACCCTTCCCACATAGATCTATTTTAAAACGGATCCAGCAACAATGTTTAGCCACTCAATGCATAAATTTCTTAACACATTTGTACAAAGATGTGATTTAGTTACTTTTTTTTGTTTTTTTACAGAAACTGCTATGAAATATCTAGACCATTATTAGTCATTATTTTCTGGAATTTCGACAAGACAGAAAACACCACAGCAAGCACCGCGACTGTAAATAATTGGAATTTGCGAACGACGGCTTATTTTTCCAATATTAACATCAATTCAAAAATTTAAGTGCAATATAAGGCCACTCACCAAAGTTCACATCGATATTAGAAAGAGAAGTAAACGAAATCAGTCCTTACTTTTACCAAATTTATAAGGGCTAAGTATGGAGCAAGTTCCTTTTTTTCACTATTCAAAATGGCGGAAGTAAACAAATTTGCCTCACAGCGGACCTGTGAGTTAGACATCTAGCGCCTTCGGCGCTTCTATATCATTGACTACATGGTATAACTATGAGAACGAGATTGAAGCATCGAGAAAGAGCAAGGTTAAAGAAGGTAGAGGAAGCGCAAAAGGGAAAAGGCTCTACTATGCTTCTGCAAATGATAAAGAGTTAAAATTTGATCGTGGTGAAGATGTTAGCTTAACAAGTGTCGAGATGAGGAAAAAGTCGTAACTTCTGGATGACAAGAAACACTCACTTTCTCTAAAAAATCACTAAACCCAGTTTCTGTTCTTTGAAAGAAAACCATGTCAATAGGAATGTAAGCACTCGAAAAGCAGTGAGAAAGAGAAAAATCGGAAGAGAAAAATCCTTTCATTATGCTCCCTAACAATTTACATCAGAAATCTTCGGTATGTACCATTTGCTAAACATTTGCGAAAAAATGTCTAATTATTTTAGAGAGAGAAATACATTAAAAACTTTCAATTGCAGATTCAGCAGATATAACATCCCAGAAGTGATTTACTTTGATCAGGCTTATCAAGATCACAAATCACTTTTCAATCAAATTGCGAAAGAACTCTCTTTCTGTTTTATCCACATGGCCTGAACATCGCATCATTTCTTGTGACGCCAACAAGAAGGATTCATATCCGTATATGTTTTCATTTTTTACCATTCCTGCTGAGTATAGACCAATTCATAATAATCTCGATTCAAATTCTTCAACAGGAAAACGAGGCCTTATAATACGTCAGTATGCGACACCCATCTATTTCGCGCAGTATTAATATGACGTCATATCGAAAGAGAATTATAATGCTCACTTGATCAGTCTCAAATTAGTCTTCGCATCGAGAGTATCAAAGGAACACGAATTTTTTTCGACTAGATAAACATTTCAGGAGTTCTACAAAAGTAGTTTCAGAATTGACGGAAACAATTCTTAATAAAACATCGTTTCTACCAAAGAAGTTGGCTATTTACAAAACCTACGAATGAACACATTCTGGAAAGTTGTCCAAACAACAGTCACGTTTGGACTGGTTGGTTACGCTGCCTACCTTTGGTATGACAACTGGCGGGAAGAGCAACGAGAGGTGAGCATTCTGGACAAAGTATCAAGTTTTATTTTACGGTATCAAGAATAAAAGGCAATAAATTAAATATCTAGAAGCCCTAATTGAGCCCTAATTATCTAGAAGGTTCGTTCTAATTCTTCTTGGAGACTAATTTATTCTTTTGGAAGAAGGGAGATTTTTACAGCTACAATGAGTTAATAAAAAAATTGATACACCAACATCAACTCTAGGCTCAACTACAAGAAGAAGCAGAGGCCGCCGAGAGGGAAAAGACACAGCCTTTGTCGTCTTATCAAAATGGAGATGGCAACCAAGTCAAGAAAGACAACGAAAATACACCCAAAGATTCACCAAAAAATGCAGGGAAGCAAAACTCGCGGGGCTTTTGTGGGTTTAAAAAAGGCTTTCTTCTTAAATGAAAGGTAATATTTATTACTAAATTTTGTACTGCCTTAACAATCCAATGATACCCTTTCTACAGATAAGATTGCAATGACTTCAAGTAAAAACAGTCTTTTCCATTTCAGATTTCAAGTAAATAAGAATGCTATAGCTGTAAAAGATTGTAGAGCTGTGGCATTTCGTACACTTGTTGGATGGGCAAATCAAGTACAGAGATTTGAAGATGAAGAAAAAACATTTAAAAATAAAGAATGGCAACAGATGAAATTCCATAATTTTTCCTCTAGAATCAATCTCCGCTTGTTGTGTATATTCGTGAAATAGATAGGGCTTCTTGAGGGCACACTGATGCTCTATCTTTGGGGCACAATTTTCTAAAAACATGGAGAGGGGGTACAATCCAATCACTTTTACAAAGTATAATCCGTGATGTCATGTCCCTAGTTAAATCGTTTGTTCTGATCCACCAAGAAGAATAACCCGTGTATTTGCTGGGCAGAAGAACGTCAACTAGTTTTGAAATGACCGAGTTATGCATTGATCAGTCACTTCAAGACTTTCTGTCGTTCGCCTACCCAGCAAATATGCCGAGAGGAACAAAACATGCACCTTCAAAGCGCCTTGTCAGCATTTTGTGTCCGATAGTAGCACAGAATGCTGCAGGCCCCATTGCCTTCTATGGTCCCCCATTGAAAAGCCTCATTCAACTTTTATTCAACATAGCAATGTGATAACGTTTTTTGAAAGTAGAAAGGGGGACCAACTAGCAGGCCATCAGATGTCATCTCATTGAAAGGCTAAAAGTTTCACGACAAATGCAATAATGACAGCTGTACAGATTTAGCATATCTTCCTTGTTGTGTTTATATGTCTTATAATTTAGGCTTTACTTTAGTGAAACAAGAAAACGTTCAGATGGTATCTAGAAGTGTATTATTGACGCTTCACCAACTTGAACCTCGCTTGTGTAGCTCTAGTAAATGCCTTGTAGTGTCGTGCTTGTTCTGTGTTGTAACGTGTAACACTCTTCTCTTCCTGCATCTTTCATTTCTAGTGACTTTCTTTTTTATCCTTTGTTAAACTGTTTCTGTTGATGTCTCTGCATCTTCTTTCGTCTCCTATCATTTTTCTTATTTTTCAACTTTAACTTTATCTGAGCCTATCCTTCCCTTTTACTTTCGATTCTATCCGCTATCCTTTCTCAATCCCTGTATTGAGAAAATGCTGTTTTTATGTTGTATCTTTGTTTCTTTCTAGACTGCAACCCTTCCTTGCACAGTAAAATTACTTGTGTTTATGTCTTATTTTATATTAATTTTTATTGATATTTCAATTTACTAACATTTTGGCTAGGTCACTTACGTATATTTAGAGCAATCTCAATTTCATTAATTATAAATTATTATTTTGTTATCTTGATATAATTTTGCTTTTGTAATTAAATGTTTAAACTTAACTTCAAAATAACAGTAAAAGTAATATCAAGTTCTTTCTCATTAATAGCTTAAAATTTAAATAGACATAAAATAACATCAAATAGTTTAATTTAGCCAATATAATAGATAGCTTAGAGAGTAATTTATTTTCAAATTGACGTTATTTATTATCAGTTTGTCATTGTTTCGTTGTCAGCTGTGGGTTGCCAATTTACAGTCTGGCATAGCAGTTGCATTGTAGTGAAACGATAAAGCCTGGATGAGGGGCATCTAGAAATGGTGGGCAAATCCATCTATAACTGGTGTGGGCTTTCTTGTTGGGTCAGGGGAATAGATGGAGCCCACCAGATGGCCTGCAGTGGAGGCTGGGCCATAAGGGTGGGTTGAAGGGAAAACTTTGTTCCTCTCTATACATGACAGTCTTTTTGGTGGATCAGAACAATGTTGATAGTGACATCAGGATTACAATTAGTTTTTATGTGCTTGGAGTAGTGCCCCCTTTCTGATTTTAGTACCACAAGGGTACCTCTTTTGTTGGGCACTTCAAACAAATTCAGGAGCAGCATGTGCCCTCAAGAAGCCCTTACTACTTCTTTTTTCTTTTTTATACCTTTATACATTTGTGTTTCTTTTGACCCTCTCATGTAATGTTTCTTGCAATAAACATCTGCTGCCAAAGAACCATTCACTTCATTGATGTCTACATCTGAACATACTTTTTACATGGTCGACAATACATCCCCTTTTTAATGGAATTTGGCCAAAAGTATATCAACAACATTTTGTTGAATCAATGGCTTTTTGGCTTAAAATATTCCTTGAATCAAAACAAGGTTTTTCTCAAAAACTGCAGAATCTTCAAACTCAATATGTCATTCATGTAAATTGTCATTCCCTTCTTAGAAACCTTTGATCATTATTAAGCCCCGGTCAAAAGAACTGAGCATGGAACCAAGCAACACTCATCATTTGCAAATCTCACTTTTTGCCAATCTTTACAGTAGAAGCCTTTGAGGTCTGTCTCTTTCTATTAAGCCCCGTTCAAATGAACTGAACATCATACTAAGTAACATTCAACATTACTCAGCTCTGCTCACTGCATTGTTAAGTAGAGGATGGTCAAACATATGGAATATTGCACCTTACAACTCTATGGGCAAAGAATGATTAATGTGAGTGATCTTTTCTTGTCCATTCCCTGCCCAGAACTTAAAACTGCTTGCACTTGAGTTAATCAAGCTATATGTGAGGTTTACGGTTTTTATTTGGGTTAAGTGGAGCAACTTGTGCCCATGCAATGCAGCCCAACGTTGCTTCCTGTGATGAGGGAATGTAGCCTCAATGCCTGATTTCATGAGGGATGTGGCAATGATTTCTGAGGGAGCTATTTTTTATCAAAGTGAAAACATTTCTTTGTTGATGTTATTCTCCTGAGTGGAAAATTAATTGTGTTTAATTTTGTCTTGTCATTATAGTGGCTTCTTTTAAATACTCTCAACCCATGCTTTTCTGCTGGCATCAACTTTCATTTGAAATCTCTTATGCTTCTGAAACCACCTTAAACTTTCTAGGCACTCGATTGAGCATCATAAAAAATTGTCAATAACAAAATTTGCATTCAGCTTATAGACAGCATAAATATGCTAGGTGTTTGATCAACCAAGCTCCTAGAACTTTCTAGATGCGTCAAGAGGTGCTTGCTGGAGCTCAACTCCTTGCAAGGCTTGGTGACAGACATCAAGATATAAACTAATTTTGGATGATGAAAATTTGTTTGCCTATCCTGCATTGAAAGAAAGGCCAGCAACACCTAGTCATACATAACAGTCACATATCCAAAATAGGCTTTAGTTTCAACACACAAAATTCTTTGATCCCAGACATAGGTCTGCAGGATAAAACTTGTGAACAGATTGGAACTTGGCTTTCTTGAAGGATTTTGACTGCAGACTCAATGGTGTTTATTTGCTTCGTCTTTTTCAACAGCCTCCCAATCTTTTAAGCAACCAATAATCATACAAAACAGGTAAGGGTGGACATTTTATGCAGGTGGTTACTATATATGTATGTGAATGTATGATCATACCAGTGCATGCATTAAAGAAAAAGAAATGCTGCAAAAACCAATCAGATGGTAAGTTACAACCATGACCAAGATTAAATTTACCTCACCATTATAATTTTATTAATACTTCTTATGAAATAGGTTTAGAGGCAATAAACAGTTACTAAAATGGCTTCAGCCATTTGTCAATGAACAAGTAACCAATCAGTGGGTATGGTACTGCTGAATTGTAAATTAAATGGATAAAAAAGAAGCTTGCACATGGAATATGTGGCATAAATTACTATTGCAACGCAATATCTTTTCATAAACTGCCATATTCTGCAGACTGGGTAAGAGTGGGATTGCTCACACACTTGTTGATTGGCTAATATTTCACTTCAGTATCTCAGTATCTGCAGATTGCCTTTAAATTATAAAGACTAATATGCCAGACTGCAAAGTTTGGGTAACGCGTTCCCCAAATATCCCGTCTGCGCATTTTTGCAAATTTAGATTAATCCGAGCAGTTGGAACATGGACTTTCATGTGAATTCCGCGCATAGCCTAATCTTGAGCCCTAAAAGTGCTATTTAAAAATGAAAACCTGCAGCTTTTAACCTGTCATTTTGCAACATGATTTGTTCCCGCGCAAGCGTAAGCGACAGAAAATAATTCCCCACGCACAAAAAATACTTTGCACTTTGGCTAATATGATCATCATTCAAGAATGAAAAGACACACCTTTCCATTCGGCATTGCAGATACTCCTTAGACTCTAGTACACATTTTTCATACTGATTTTTGTTCTTTTGCAAACACTGCATGTATGTTTTCATAAAGGTTTTGCATTCACCTGAAAGAATCAAAAAAGTTGAAAATTGTTTGATGATTATAATAAAGAACATTAGATGATGATCATAATAAAGAATAAGAACTTAAATGAAAACAATAGTGTCCCTTTTAGTACCACAACAAGGTTCTCTCTTTTGAAAGGAATCGAAGAACAGCATATGCCCTCTCAAGAAGCCCTTACTACTTCAACACTTAAGAACTGTTCAGAAATCTTTCTTCCCAAGAGAAAATGTTAATGCATATATATATATATTTCCAAAAGCAATTCACCCATCAAAGAAGTCAAAAACTTTATCAGAAAATATTTATTTTCCGAAGCTCAAATTCAAAACAATGTTTGTGTGAGACAAGTTCATAAACCACAATATTGCTTTACAGTATTTCTGTTATCGATAAATGTTGTTTGAAAAATACAAACCATCATGATCTAATGGAAAGCTGCCTTTTGCTGGCGGTGTTCTGTTGAAAACTTTCAGTGGGTTGTTTCCAGGGTTCATTTCGAGTGCTCCACTTTGGCAACAACAACCGAATAATGGACAACAGCAACAACAATGTAAGCATGGAAAACAGCATCAACCACATCCAACGAAGGAGTTGTGTATTTAGGCGAGAAATAAAGATGATTTTAAGATTTATTGAGAGAAATGTTTTAAAGCAAATATACTCGAGGAAGTCTCCAAGGGTTTTTGGTACACACTATGCAAAATGTTTATCAAATGCACAAGCTGGTTTAAGCAATGGCTCTAATCCTGTACTCGATGAGGATAAGGTAAGAAGAAAAATGAAAGAGGATTTTCTCCCATCCACCTCAGTCTTGAACTTATCGTTGAACTTGACTCCGTATGGAAAATGTGTTTATTTTCGCATTTAACAGGATTCTGCAAACATCTATGCAACGATTGTTGTTATCTTTAATAGCTTCATTAATCCGTGATATTATTATTATTATTATGGTTTTTCTAGATTTTACGCGATTTAAACAGCCTACCTGTAGAAGTTTTAAAGGACTTTAGAAACTTTGGAATAGAAAAAGCAAGAAGAGTTGAGAGTTATCGTCAACATAATGATGGCTTAAAGTCAATCCAAGACCTTGGAAACATTGATGGATTCACACCTTCAATCATTAAATCAATTCAACAGAAAGGCCTTGTTTTGAAACAGAAAGGAGGATATAACAAGATACTTAGGGAATCAGAGGCAAAGGTATTTTCTGCTTTGAAAAAAAGTTTGGACTTAGACTGGGAAGTACGCTAGAGAGGCAACCGCAATCATAAAATTTACATGAGCCAGACTCAAGTGGAAACTGTTTTCTTGCGTTGACAAGTTCATTTGTAGAACTTGAAACTGCATGCCTGAAATCATACACTCTTAGTTGTTTTTAGAGTTGATAGTGTTAAATGTTGTTATATTGGGTTTTTACACCCTAGTATGCACAGGCACACAGATGTGTGAACGGGCAATATATTGCGATTGTGCAACAAAGTTTCCGGTCTGGCACATTTATTCAGGCACACCTTGCTTGGATTTTATTTTGCATTTTTATGATTGCACTTTGGGCTTGGGGGTAAATGAAGCTAGAACAGTTAAATCTAATTTTATTTTTTTATTTTAATTTTTAGCTGATTTTGTTTATTTAGTTTGAAACATGAAATTTATCTCTCTTAGTGCATTAACAGATTTTTCATGGAGCTGAGCTACTTGATGCTCATTTCATTTAAATGTATTGGATGAATATGGAAAAAAAACCTTCTTTCTGCAACAGAACAAGATATTGCCTTTCTCACTATCACTCTATTCTCTATTCTGTTTGAATTTTTTGTGAAACTACTAAGGTGTACCAAATTCTAGAACCAAATGTGTCTTAATTTGAATAAGTTGCAAATTTTAGCATAGAAAATGCTTTCAATTTCGCAGGATGTGAAGTCAATCACAGCAATAACAATTGGAAGCCATGAAATATGCTGGTGTAGCATCACAAAGCAGTTACAGGTTGTCTCCTGGGTGAGTGAGGAATGGAAAAGAGAAAAAGGATATCTCCCAAAAACGTTCATAACTAAGGTAAATTCTAAATATTTTTTATAAAAATTGCCATCACTATATATAAAGGTCATATAGAAGTAATAGTCAGGACTAAGCAAAACGATAATGAGAATTCACTGTTTTATGGAATTCTTAAGCAAATTAAATTTTATTTCATTTAATAAATCTTTTATTTGTTATTTTATTTTAGATTCAAACCTATATTATTACCTGGTATTGTATGACATGAAATTGAGTGTTTTTATTGGATGTTATTTCCAGGTGGCTAAATATAGAAAATACCTAACAGAAAGAATGGGATGTTTATAAATATGGATGTGAATTTGTATTTAAAGATACGCAACTGGTTATTAATCCAAGTTGTTTAAAAATAGCTCAGCTTTTCTGTGAACATGGCTCATGTAAAGTTATTAGAATGCTTCTCTATTTTGTTGCAAAGTTTGAAAAATCATGAGAACATTCAGTAGCTTTCTATTGTCCCAAGAATAATTGTTCTGTTGTTTGATATAGAGAACAACACAAGATATCAACAAGAAATCAAATGCAAAATCTCACAATCGATGCTAGTATCTAATTTGCCCAAATCCTGGCACAAGACACAGTTTCATATCAATTGTGTTTTTTAATCTATACTTAATTATATTTTGCATACTCTAAAGAGAGCCTAACAAAATATACATTAGTGTGGGGCCTGATGTTTTTCTTGCAATTTGTTAAACGTTGAAACTTTATGATAGAAAATTTTGGTTATCATTTTTCATTACAGCAATCATAAACTGTATTTATTTTTTGCTAGGTAGAGAAATTACTGGAGAAGATACCTCAGAGCGATATCAATGTCATAGAATCACAAAGCTATAAATCATCATCAAGAGATCCAGTTGTTTTCCCATACATCTTACACAGCCGTTTGACTGAAGCACTGCTGCATTCATTATCAAAAGTTAAAACTGTCTCGTTTGATCCAAACATTATACGGAGACACTTTGACCTATCAAAAGGATTCAATAAACAATATTATTCTGTTGCATTGGTCAATGATCTTGTGTCAGAAGATTTAAAAAGAAACAAAAAAGTCTCCACAGAGGAGGTTGAGCAGAATGTTGATAAGATGAACGCTTTACCTGGATGCACAGAAACTGTTTCCAATTTAGTAACTGAAAGTGGCAAGAAGTCGGCAATACTTCAAAGCCACGAGAAACTGAATCAATTAAGTATTCCAGAAGATTTCATTGAACTATATGCAAATAAGCAGAGGAAGGAAGGCCTTGGCAATGCTATTCTACTGGCATTGACATTCCTCGAACTTGAAATATTGAAAATGGAAAAATGAATTTGTTTTTGTAATTTTAGTATCTGCTAACAATATTTTTTTTCCATGCGTAACATGTGGTTAAACCCTGAGCAAAGAGTTAAGACCAACATGGTTTGATATTTTATGTGCACTCGCTTGAGCATGGCATGACACTGACAACTTTCTGGAAGAAATGTTTTTGAAATATCTACAAAAGTTCAAAAGTAATTAATGTTATATTGCACCCTTCTTTATATATGAGAGCAGTAGAAGCTCCCTTCTGTTGTATTTTTTATCTGCTTTCCTAGCCTAAACTGCTTTCTTCTAAACTGTGTTACATTCACAGAATGAAATTCTTATTCCTGTTGTTGTTTCTCTGTCATTTTAGCTGTACTTCTTGAAATTTTAATTTAATTTGAATGCAGTTCGAAACAATCACAATCAATTTAACTAGACTATATAACTTTTATTTTGAGTAAAAGCTGTTTCTTTCCATGTTATGGCTCATGTGTGAAAGTGAAGTGGTCACCAGAAATACCGAAACAAAAAAACAAGAGACTTGGTTTCAGGGAAGTGAACTGCTCATCATTTGAATCACTTTATCAAGATAAATGTAACGGCAACTCAATTAAGTACTGCAACCAGGAAAAAAAATCTGCACACATCCAAAAAGTGATTTCTTAGTTGGTTTCTTGATTTGTCAGGGGAATTTTTCATCAAAGGAGAATTGATCACGTGACACTGGAGAAAAATCGCTATTTGTTTCACATGGAATTGAAACTAACGTTGATACTAAGAGCCTAATATTTTTTCTTCTTTGAATTTACTTTGATACTTCCTTACTTAATAGTAACTTGCGAAATAGTATGCTGAAAAAACCAAACACAGAGAGTTACTTAACTTGTTTATCTCTAGGAGAGAGATACAATTTATCATACATGAATAAAAAAAATCAATGGCGTATGTTGTTGACTACAGTAGAGAAACCAAGTTACGTATGGATTAGTTCCAGCTTGGCAAGATACATTTGGAATCTCTGTGAAAGGGATGTACATCAATTTTCTTCGAAAATTACAGATAGTAAAGCTGCAATGATAATTTTCATTTTCACATAAACCTGTGCAAAAGATGAAGTCTTTTGATAGCATAGTCATTCGCGTTTGATTCTGAAACTGAAGACCTATAGTTAACATGACAAGGACATTCCTGTTAAAATCGAATAAAACAAACCTCTACTTCATTCTTGTCTGATGACGAATCTGAAAGCTCTGAATAACAAAGAACTGGGAGGATGATACAGATATTTGCCTTGAACCTGTACAATTCAACTCCATTAATTCGGATCTTTCCTGCCTTCGCGTTTGTGCATGAAGGATGTTTCAAGAACTTGCAACAGGAAACGCAATGTTGACTTTCGCGCGAATTTCAGCATACGCTGTCAGTCCATTGACCGTTTACACTTGGGAATTCATCCAGAGAGTGGGAAACGCTCTTGGTGCATAGAACAGGGCGGTCCACAGAGTTTCATGCTTAATGCCATCACATCAAGCAACACAAAAGGTAGATATCTCGTGCGGCTTAACTAAAAAAAGATGGCACAGTAAACCAATTTGGTGCCAAACAGTAAAAGCCAAAGCAATTTACATCGAGGCTTGCACAAAGGTGGCAAGGAACAAGAAGATGAGGGAAAGAAAGAATAAAGATTTGTTACTGCGATTTGGTAACCCAACTAAATGGAAGAGAATGAAAGAGAATCGAAATTGTATCCAGAAAGCTTCAAAGAAACAGTCGGAATTTTTTTGTTTATGATTGAATTAAACAGAGGCTGAAATTTATTTTCAGGATGGGAGCAAATCATCGAAAAACAAGCAAATTTAGAAAGCTTTTGGTAAGAGTGATGAATTTAAAATCGAATGAACTAAATAAAAAATTACCGTCATTAAGGTTCAAATTTAGCAACATATGTAGAATATCAAAAATTAGTTGACTAGATGCAGTTTTTGTAAGGAAAACACGTATTCAGAATGCTACTCTTTCCTTTTTTCGTTTTTCTGGCCTTGGTCAACCCGTGCGTATATTTTTTTTATTTTTTTGCATATAAAAAGGAAAAGTACCAAAAAGTATTCATGAGCTGCTGTTGTATAAGTTTAAAAAATGTTTTTAAAAACGGACAGGGTGGATCAGACTTACAGATTCAAGGTATAAATAATTCAAGCTGAAAGATTTTCAAGTCAGAAATGTAAAACTCTGGAAGGAAATAGCCAAAAAGATTTTTGCACCCAATGCTGCACGAAACAAACAATCTCTTTCCCCCCTGCAAGTGGCCAGTCTCGCTTGCGGAGTGAATGCATCCTCGTTTTGATCTTGGCTTCAGGGCGGAAAGGAAAGGCAAATTGTTTTCCTTCTCGTGTTTTGAAGCTTTGATACTTCAGAAAGATGGACTCTAAAGGAGTTCTAGATGAAATTTCTGAAAAGAAAAAAGATATTGAATGCAAGCTTGATGCCGAGCGTCAAAATTTGTCATGGCTCAAGGAAACACTGTGTAGAAGCAACCAACTTGCTGGAAACATGTGCGGGATTTTGGATGCATTTGAGGACCATTTGTGCAAGCTGGAAGACACTATATTGCCGATTCATAAAGAGACAATGGACTTGCAAAGAAGGCAGGGAAATATCGACAAGACCTTAACGCTGTTAGACCAAGTCCTTAACTACCATAATGTTTCTAACAGCGTCAGAAAAATTATCGAAGATGGGCCTACTGGGTTTCTTGATGACTATCTTAAAAGCATGGAGAAAGTTGAGGATGCGGTGCGCTTTTTCAAGAAAAACAACCCAGAAAGCATTGAGCTTTCACTGCTAAATTCGCTGAATGATACAGGAAGAGACCTATTAAGCAAAGAGTTTCGCACGCTGTTGACAAGGCATAGCAAGCCAGTTCCAGTTATCACTATTTATGACATGCTGAATGCGATGGCGGAAAACAATTCTAGTGACAGTGTCAGCCAATGTTCAGTTGAGGATGTGAGCATTGATCATCTTCCAGAACGCACAACAATGGAGTTGAAAACTATTGCAGGTTGGCTTACAGCCCATGGCACAAATACTGACTTTATGAGTGTTTATTCTCAGGTCAGATCAACAGCATTGAAGCTGTCTTTGCATGGCATCAAAGATGGTGGTAATACCCCTTCTAACCTTGTTACAACAGTGGGTCGTGCAAGAGCAGCACCTGCTCCTATTAACCCTAAAAGACCCTCAAGAATAAGGAGAGATGGGCGTAAAGCATCAGTAAAAATCCAAGACACTAGCCACAGACGGCAACCTGCTTTTCCTGCCATGGACAATGTTCTTCTTGAAGAGGAAGAGAATTCAGAAGTAACTAAGTTCATAACTTGTACAACTGCTCTACTGAAGTTAATTCAAAGTGAGAGAACACTTTTACAGGCAGTGATTCCAGAGCAACATCAGGTCCCTATCTTTAGCCATCTTTTGAATGAGACAATTCAAGTGCACATCAATGATGGTGAAGCCCTTTGCAACTCTGCCAAGAGATTGTTCAATAAACTTGACCACTCTGCAATCCAGATTGTTCTTCCAGTTTTGAAACATTTGAGGACACTCAGCCAAGATTTTGATACAGTCCTGCGCACAGCTAATGTGGAAACAAGGAAGAAGTTTTTCACACTTTATTCATTATTTGAATCAACTGGTTACAAGGCAATGGATGAGTTTATTGAAAAGTTGAAGGAAACAGAGAAGCACATCACAATGCCAAAAGATGGAACTGTCCATGAAGTGACCACAAATGTCATGGTTTTCCTGGAGGATTTGGTGAAATTTTCTGAAACAACAGGTGTGATTTTGTCAAGCAAAGAAGAAACATCAAGACATGGGAGTACAGACCATGACAGAAATGTCGCCAGATATATTTCACAAGCCTTGATATGCTTAAGTAGAAGCCTGGCCCTTAAAGCAAAGAGTTATGATACCATTGGCCTGCAGTCAGTTTTCATGCTCAACAACTACAATTATATTATTAAGAGTTTAGAAAAAACAGGCTTGATGTCACTGCTAAAGCAGCATGGTTTTCCAAACCTGGAATTCGAGTACAAGGATACAATGACAGAAGAAACAAAACAATATGAGAAAAGTTGGAATAAAGTTATAAATAACCTTCTTGAAGTGAATGCGCCTTTATCGCAAGAGAAGCTGGCAGAAGCTCTAAGCAAAGGTCATTTGAAAGACAAATATAAGCAAGGTATCAAAGATAAATTCAAAGGATTCAATACAGACTTTGATGACCTGAAGCAAGTTCATAGAATCTATGCCATGCCAGATGCAGAGTTGAGACTAAGATTATACAAAGGAATTCTAGACCTTGTGTTGCCACTTTACTCAACATTTTTGCTGAGGTACAGGGATGTCAATTTTACAAAAAATCCAGAGAAATATATCAAGTATTCTCTAGACGATTTCAGGAAAAGCTTGGTAACAATGTTTGAAGTTAGTGCCTTTATAGATAAAAATTAATCATCACAGAAACAGTCCTTGACATTACTGGAATTATGAACAAAAAATAAACTGCAATCAGAGAAGAATTTAATGGAATAGATTTGATTTAAAAATTATTAGCTGTGATATTATTTTTGATGTAATTTGGAAATTGTGACATAATGTCTACATTTGTATAAAACGTATAAATCATTAAATGGGAATTCCTGCACTAAAAGCCAAATCAACAGCTGTTTGTCATATAAAACTGACTTTTTGCTCGAAGGAAGTTTACTGAAGTTCATACCCAATTTTTCTTCAATCTCCCTGGATGATATATAATTTTGCATTCTAAATTAAAATTATTCTAGATGGTTCTTATTATTTTTCAGTTCATGACTTGTACATACAAAAAATGAACCACATTAATTAACCATCATCAACAGGTTTCAATGTAACAAAAAGCCTAAGTAAACAATGTATCATAAAAATATTTCCAAATTAAAAAAACACAAGAGTAGGTGCAGATACTTGTTTATTCCATATAAAAACATATTTTGCTTGATAAAGGACATCCATTGAATATCACACGTAAAACACTGGAATGATCTTTGCAGTTATTATCAGAAAACTACAATGCATTTTAAGCCAGCCCCTTTAATGGAGCAACTTCTCTCAACTTGCCAGACTAAAAGCCACAAAACATGTGGACAGATGAAGGAGTTAACCACTTTTGAATTACCAAGAATCTTTGTTAGGTTTTAGGTAAAGTGAAACACAACCTTGAGACTGTGGCAAAGACATTCAGATGAACGGGCCTCTTGTCTAGGTGTTATTGCCAGAAAGGAACAAGGTTCTTCTTTGCTTCAATATTAGGGAGGGTGGGGTCCCAGGTGCTAACAAAGGGATTTCTCAATTCAATTAAATAGACCACTTTGTTCTTCTGGTATCTAAGATTTGTATACCAAACAAAGTTATGCTTTGACTACAGATAAGCTAGCTTATAGTTAGAAACATTCTTGATGGGGAACTCAGTCTACTGTTCAAACATATCTAATATACCTTGCTTTATGATTATCATTCACGATGCTCAAGGAAGAACAGACAATAGCAGAGAATCCCATGCAAAACCAAAACAAGCATGTGTCAAATGAAAATCTGTATGGTGTACTTTGCACCGAGATGTATGGTGTACTCTGTATGGTCAACCTTGTCTGTTAATCAAAGATTGTGAACAACAATTCTCATAATAAGCTTGGCAATTCTGTTTTGATTGACTATTTCTTCATGCTTCATATTTGATATGTCACATTAAATTTAAGTGCATTGAGCTAGTTGATCCAACATTGATAATACAAAAATGCAACTGCTGATATGACAATATATGGTAATTTTGTCCATTAATTCCTAGGGCGCTGTTTACATGGCATTCTATGAGATCTAACTTCTGCTTTGTTGTTGATGGTTCAGAAAAGTCTGCATTACAGAAGCAATCTGTTGCACAGCTCTGTCATTTTCAAATTCATTTCAATGTCCCAACATGTTGCCATTGATTGTATTATTGATTGTATTGTTAAAATGCTATCTGTTTTATTGGAAGTGCTACCTGTCTGGAAAGGCTGCTTTGTATGTCCCTCTGAGGTACCAAGAATTGCCATACTTTTCACAGAATTCCTGGAAACAGATTGGGGAAGAAAACAATTAAAAAAACATCTGATTAGGTATTACTAAAATTGTATAGCTATGGTGTAAAGCAATCTTTAAAAATTGGAAAATGTAGCTTTGCAAATGGGAGCAAGGAACAAGTGCAATTGGAGCCACCAGTCTGGGCTGTCTTTCCTTATTTCACTTCCAAGGTCAAAATACAAAGTTTTGCAATAACATTTCCAAGTCTTTCAGGATTGTGACTTTGTACTAAATTTGCAGCTTTAATCTTTGGATATCAAAGATCGCAGATAAATTGGCGCAGAATAATTTTACAGAAATCTATCATGAAATTAAAAATAACAACTAGCAACTGAACATCTTTCTCAGGTTTTGCTTAAGTTTACTTGAAAGATATTTAAATGAAAACCAAATTCTAATGAAATTATCAATACCCCCATGAATCTTGGAAAAATGTGATTTGTTAATGAAGAGCCAAGTTTTTCTTGCAATCTTTTGTTTATGTCTGACTTCTTGAAACAGAATCCTTCACTAAACATCGAAATAACAACTTTGCGATACTGAAACAGAAGAAAATTAATCCACATAAATTGCCAGATTATAGTAGATGAAAAGAAAATGCCAACTGATAAAGATAGAAACAATCTTTTGGTGGTACAAAACTTGTAAATGGCTTTGAAAAAAACAAACATTTAGTAAACTAAAGCTTTTCGTCTGACACTCTTCAGAGTTTAAAAACGTCAGAACATAGATCGAAAACTCTACGCTAAGAAATATATATACCCAGTTGTGGATCGAAATAGGCCAATCAGAAACACGAGCACATGACTGTATAGGTTGACCAATCAGTGCCGCTTGCCTATTAGGATGTTACCAGTGGAGTCCTAAGGTGAAAACGAACTCCTTTTGTCTACACAGTAGCGGTTTTTTCGTGCTTATGTAGATAGATTCTAAAACTGCTAGGTGGAACGACGATCGGGCTTTACCAATAAATCAGAAACATGTCGCCATTCTAGTTTTTTGCACAATCTGGGTTTTCTAGTAAATGCTGCCCGATAGCAGAATCGCAGGTTTTAGTTGTAATTTTAGATTTGCAAGACCGAGGTGGCTGTTCTCTGTGGGGATGAGTTTTGTTTCTAATATCAGACGAAAAATGTTGTTTTATTCTATCCTCCAATCTTTGGGTGGTGCGTCCTACGTAGCCAGAATCACACTGGCACGTAAATTCATATATAACAGAACTTTTTTGTGTGGCAGGAACGCAGTCCTTTTGAATGGACGGAAGGGCCTGATAAAGATAGCTTATTCCTTTTGCTTGTTTTTGTGTGCTGCAGGATACTACAGTGTAATTTCAATCTCCTTGCAAAGAGCATCAATACACCACTCTGTAATGTTTTATCAAATACTCTTGGTGTTTTTGTGTGATTTGTAACATAGGATATAAAGTAGAGTATATGATATAACTTGGATATAAACACTCCTTCTTTTGTTATATGGAGAACTCTGCTAGAGTTCTATGTAATTGCGCAAATAGTAACAGGGTTAATGACAGTCACTTTTTAACCTGGCTGTTTCTTATGCATGAATATGCCGGAAGACAAGTATATTTATAGCAAATATTCACCTAAGAAACATTTTAATTATTAATCATGCATATCAGTTTCAGTTCAGTTTCATTTATATTTAAATTCACTACATACAATCTTATGAATAACAATACCAACAAATAACAAAACTACAAGGAAATAAAAAACTATTACAGAATATTAATAAAACATTAATACAAATATACGCTAACAAAGAGAAAAACATGACAGATTGTATGGAGGGAATTACTTAAAGGAGGAGCTCTCTTAATCGGTAAACTAATCGAGGAGAGAGCCCCCCCCCCCCTATCCTGGTATAATTTCAAATTGATTTGGTTGAATTTGAATGATTACAAGAAATATACGTGGTCGCTTTTCAATTACAAGTTGGAGTTCTGCAGTGCATCTTTTTAAGATAAGAGGCACAAAAAACCCCTTATCACAAAAAAAGTACCAAACATATGCTAAATGCTTGTGTAAATCTTTTTTTAGAATGATATGTTATGTAGACAGACAATCTGTTGAGGCTTGTGGATTTTTCTCTTCGATGTTTAGATTCTCTTAACATTATATAAACTAACTAACCGTGGCGTCTTTCCCCCTTTCCCAGCAACAAATCATTTGGCCCTTTTGGTGAAACGTACCATGCTTGATTAAACTACATTTATATACTTTTCGTATGCTTATAGATTATAAGTCTTTTGCTTAAGGGCTTTTCGAGTATAAGCCCCTTTCGCATCTCCCCTCAATTCAAAATGTCATCAAGCCCCACTTTTAAAAACATTTATAACCACTGCACTTTGTGAAAAATTACGCTTTCAGCGTTTGAGTGAAGATAATTATCAATAAGTTAACGGAAATATGTATTCAAAATATGTGATTTATGTAAAATTTACCTCAACTTTCAACATTGCTTTAGAGGAAGAAGGACTGGAAGTGAAGATGTTCGTGAAAAGGAACAAATTTGACAACGAGTTCATTTCATATCGTTGTGTCAACTGTGATATGATCAAACTATCGTTGTGTTTAGTAGAATATACAAGTACAGACTAAGTTGAGGTAGCTTGAGAAGAATGCCTCCAGTTGTTTGCTCCTTACATTGCAAGACATAAAAACTAGTCGAAAAATCCCTCCATTAGGCCCTGAGATTTCCTCACCAGTTTCCCAGCGATTCCCCACTAGCAAATGCCATTTGCAATGAAATGCAATGAAATTTCAAAAATAGCGCATATTTCAACTTTTAAAATACTTTTTGATATGAAGGTACATCTTTTATTCCAGATGGTGTTTTTATCTCGCCCCTTCGTTCTTGCATTTCGCTGACAGTTCCTTCACAGTAAGAAAAATACCTCTTTACGCTCAATCTTCATCAGTAGAAATTCGTACACTGTTTTTCTTAACAGTCAAAAACCATCCACCCCCAGTGTAGCGATATATTTCCAGAGGTATAACCTCTTCAGGCAATCTTAATACTCTATATAACCAAGTCGCTTTCACTTTTTCAAGAAGAGACTGCTTTTAAATCTGCAGTTAAGAAACCTCATATCCCACATCCCAGTTATTTCAGCTTGTCCCCCGCCAAAATGAGATTACTTCCCTCTGGGTTCTAATACATAATTGAAAAGCTCACTACCGAGAGTGGTTAGGTCTTGTTAACGAAATAAAAACAAATCAGCAGTGGAAAATCTTATACTTCTTGCAAATGACTGTTGAGAGTATCACAAATACGTAATAAAAAGAATATTTGGATCTTCTTAGTCCATTGCTAAATCGTATTTAATCATCCCAAAGCCCTGTCATTATGTTTACAGTAATATTTGAGAAAATCGCATTTAGTTCTTGTTACTTGTTATTAAACCTTAGGTTTAGAGATTAAAAAAATATATGAAAAATTCTTCCACCCTAACATGCTAAAGATAGCTATCTCAAATTCATTTTAAATATTAATTCACGAAGCGAAAAACATTGTTTGGAAGATAGTTTCATACTTGAAAATTTATAAAATGTTTTCAATGAAATCGTTTATTTTATAATTTTTTAACCAGATTTATACTGCAAAAACCTATCACAAAGCTTCTTACTTCCAATCGAATAAAAATTCGAATCTGCATAATTTAGCATATTTTTTTATTATATTATAATTAATAGGGGATGGATGAATGCAACTTTGCAAGTACAGACAGCAACTAACGTGTAGGCATAATAAAAAAGTTTTTATCAAAAGCGTAAACAATTAATTCCCGCCAGAACATAAATCATCTGACCGTAAATCATACTTGCACAACCTAACATGTTTGAAAACGATGTAATTAAGATTTCAAAGCATTTTAAAAGTCGACTTTGAGACACAGGTTGCTTCATACTAAACAAAAATTAGAATTGGTTGTGAAGCAATTTAAAATGTGCATCAACTTCGAGCCGATAAGAGAATGATCTAAGACTATAAAAGAACTAATCGAAACTGAATCTAAAACAATGGCCTTTAAGAGCTTAAACGAACTCGCTCAATACCTACGCAATTTGTTCACGAAAAGCTCAAAATATGCCACATACAGGTTGCTTTTAAAAGGGGCCGGCCGAATATTTGGCCTGCTTTTGAAGCCGGCCACAAATGAGGTCACCTAGGCGTTACGTTCACACGGGCCCGCTTAGGTGTCCTAATTCTTGTGCATTGCGTGTGCGTCAAAATCTTGGCGCCAAAAATCATTGTAAACAGAGAGCTAACAAAACAAATTCTCTCATTATCTGTTCTCGTGTGCTCTCTTTCCAAATTCTGTTTAAAGAGGATGGCTGAAATAACTGTCTCAATGACTGAAAATTTGCGATGTTTGCTATGCTTTTTAGTCTTTAATTCCAAAATGCCCCAACGTTAATTTCTGCCCAACTTCAACTTCCCATTTTGTGTTTGCCTCTGTAGCACGTATCGACACCCTCTTTTTGGTACCGTGCAAATATTTGGCCGGCCATAACCGTTTACACGAGGCCGCTCGCGAATTCGGCCGGCCAAGTTTCCTAGGTGGCCGAATATTTGTCAGACCAAATATTCGGCGGGCCCCGTGTTAACGCAGCCACAGTTTGCGTAATACTTTAACTAACCTTAGGTTGCCGAAAAAAGCAGTACAACGAGTCAGAAGTGTTTTTCTTTTAGAGATGCGCAAATTTTGAACAGCTTTTCAGCCGACTGCAAACAAGCAAGCTTCCTAACGATTTTTAAAAATCTTATTTAATGAATTCTACTTTTTTCGTTTTTGTTTTGTTTTGTAATATCAAGGTAATTATTCTACTTTATTTTACGTTCTATTATAAACACTATTTTTGTTGTAAGTAAAAAAGCTTTATTAAAGAATAAAAAATTTGTAATTGAGTATGTGATGAAGATGGAGGGCCCCTTGGAAATCAGCTTCTCCGCTGAAGGGCCACCATCCTTAACGAATTTAGAATGAAATGAATGATGACAAGAAATTCACAGACCTTATCCATAGAGTCGCCAACTTTCATGAACATGTATAACTTTCTTCTTTCCGAGCTCACAGCACAATTATCAGGCCACTACAAAGAGACAATAAAAGGTTATTTCATTCTTGCAAAACTCTAAATAATTTTTATTTCAGCAAAAGTTTCTCAATAAGTAAATATATAAAGGTGTAAAACCAAAAATGATGCATCGATTGTAAAGCTTAAGTAAATGCTATCAAAATTGTTGCTTCAATGGAATAAACTGTCCCGGAATATACATAATTTCAAAACAAAGATATATAAATAATGATGATACTGGTTGACCAGTCCTACTCAAGAATTCTGCTGCATTTCTGCATTTTTGAATGCATTTAACGAAGCATCAAAAATGAAGCATTCAGATTTTTTTTCGATTCTAGAGTGGAAACGAGGAAGAAGACAAAATAGAACAGGAAAACAAGACCATAAATTTACCTTTAAACATGGAATTTGAAAAAAAATTAGAGAAGTTCTATGGCCTAAAAAGTGAGACTGCGAAATACCTCTTTAATCAGACTAATCGATACAAGCAGTAGATTCCTGCACTGAAGGAGCAGCAAAATGCGATTAAAAATACACAAACCTTCAGGCTGAGCTGACAGGCCCCTGTATTAAGAATTTGCTCCTCTAAGACATCATCTGACACACCGCTGCACAAAATGTTACCTGGCTCTGTTCAATGAAACGAAAGAAAATCGACTGATTACGAAAAATAACACGTTTGTTCTCGAATAAAGCAACTTGTGACTTTTCCGAAAGCTAGGATATAAATCTACCAAAGAATTTTTCAGGATTACCTCAACAGAAAAAAATGAAATTTCATGATTCTAATTCGTCTTAGGTTTAAAGAAGAGGTTTCTTCCCTTGAAAATATATGAAGTCTAGTGTTTCAAAAATCTGTATATAGCAAAATGATCTTGCGGAATTTAGTAAAAATTTGATACAAAAACACAAAGCAATCTTTCTCGTGCACACACCTTGTTGGCTTAGCTGGAGTATTTCTTTGAACTCGGCTAGACATAAACAGCTGCCTTTTAAGGTTTGTTTGATAAATTTTTCAAGCTCTTTCAAGAAAATTTCAGATGGAGGTTTATCGACAGCCTGGAGACTCTTTCCCGAGGCTGCTGGTGGGATAAATGGCAAAGAAATCGAGCTTGAGTTCGAATCTCCGTCAACAAATGAACTATTATCATCCAAGTCCATTGCCATTTCATTTGAGTGTTCTATAAGATCATTAGAATCAACAGGTTCTTCTTTGATATTTACGGTATCACAAGGCTCCATTTTAACCCTGATATTTGCTATTTCGTTTATTTTACTGTCTGATTCTATTTGGTCTGAGAGCTTTTCTGTCTCATTAGTAAACGCAATTTTCCCATTGCTACTTGGTTTTTTCGACGTTGCTTCCTCTTCCCTACCACCACCTCGTTTCTGTTTTTCTATACTCTCACGTGACTTTGATCTGCCTCGAGTCACCTTGTTGCGAACACTGGCATCCAAACCCGGAAGTATGTCATTATCAGTAATAACGAGATCTTTGGTCAGGCTTAGCGATTGATTTAGTCTGAAAAAAATTAAGTCACAAAATTATTGGATTAACATAATCTATAATAAAGTTTTTACTTAAGGACAACGAAATACAATTTTGGGAAACGGCAGCTATAAAAGTGCTTTTACATAGAATTTGAATATTTGATGAAAAGGTATTAGCTTAATGCCAAAAGAGAAGCTTAAATTGATGCCAAATAATCACATTGGCTCTTCTTTCTATCTAATTCATTTCAATTTAAGCACTTTATTGGTCTAGATCCATCAAGAACATTCGAATACCCAAGTATGGTAAACCTCATTTCGTCGGTAAAATCATACAATCATTAAATTGGCTCCATTTTTGCACTGTAGCAAAGAAAATGCTTCGAAATGATAGAGCTTACCTTGCGACCAAATCTTGCCAAACTTCCATTTGAGATTTAACGACGTCTTGGTGCCTATAAGAGTTTGCAAAATATAAAAAAGGGCAGCATAAAAAATGCACAGAAGGCAATTTCAGTTCCTTGCATTAATGTTTCGCTTGGTTGCATTTACATCGATATGATATCAACTTAGGCCTAAAAAGAATCGTCCACGTTAGAAACTGAATTCGAAACAAAGTGTTGTTCCAATTACCAGAAGTTCCTCGGATTGGCACTATCGTTGCCAAAGTAGGCAAAACGAATATGGACAATCAGTGCCAGCTTTTAAAGCTTCGGCTGATAGGTGGACAGAATTGGGAACACTGGCAAAAACTTTCATATTTACATGGACTGATAAAAGCAAGAGAGAAAGAACTATAAAGGAATTTACTTGATAACGAAGTCAGTGTCGGTCGGAAGCATGAATTCCCAGCTTTGTGGAGGTTTGCGACGAGCTACCTGTAAAAATAATCATCAGATTTATCAGAAACACAGTCTGTTACACTACGTTAAATAGCCGTATTAAGGGTGGAAGATTCCAATTAAACTCATTTCAATTCAACTCATTTCCAATTAACTCGGTTCAATTTAATTCAATTCAATTCAACTCATTTCAATTCAACTCATTTCAATTCAACTCATTTAAAATTAACTCGGTTCAATTTCGCTTTGTACACATTAAGCACAAAAAGATAAAATAAATAAAAATGTTTTTGAAAATGTAAAATATGGAATATGCACAAACATGCGAGTTAGTTTGAACAAACTGTTCCGTCAAATAGGTTTAGAGGGTTGAAAAAAGAACAAATGAATAATCAACTCTTACTTGCTCAAGTATATCTCGCAATTCTTCGCTTGGAATCTGATGGAGAGTAATTGTTAATGAATTATCTTGAGTTTGTAAGCTAAATAAGAAACACACTACGCTGCCTTTTTAATATGGCATTCTTCGGGGCTTATGTTATTCGTGGGACAGAACACTTTAAACGGAGAAATGAATTTCCCTACTACAAACAGGAACATTAAAAGCCCGAACATAAACAGTATTCAGTAACAAACATGCTTTTCTCTATAAAAAGACCTACATATTGTTAACTAGCATTAACAACGTGTTGAGCCCCAATGGTTAAGTTTATCCATAAGAGAAACTGAGGACCGAAGACTGGGTGAAACCATAACGATCTTGATAGTATTAGCTGTTATAACTCTGACTTAAAAAATACACGACCCACATCGGCGCCTAACGCATAAAAATTCCACGAAGAAAACAACAATTCTGTATTTAAAGACAGAAATCAGAAACCATAACTCATCACTTACTCTCGTAACAGAAGTTAACTCTTTGCGCTCAATTATTCTTTTGTGGTTAAAGAGCCAAATCTGAAAACAAAATTACTTAGTAAGATTCCTTTTGCATCTCCGAACAAATTAGATTTTGCCTTTTAGCTTAGAAATAAGTTAATAAGTTGGAAAATTTGGTGACACAAAGTGGCCCAGTTATGACGTCATGATATGTTATTTCAAACCTATTTGAATTTTGACAATAGAACCTGAAAAAAAACATCTCAAAGACTACCTCTAAAAAGAAAAAATATGTTTTTTTAGGAAATAGCTGAAAAATGGCACTGTGGAACCTGAAATTTAGGGAATGCGCTATATTTCAGCCAATTGTGATGGGTTTTGGCCATAATAAATCAATTCATAGGCTACGACTATAGAGGCTACGACCTCAAATATCTTGAAATTTTAGCGTTATCTATATACCCTAACTTCATTCCATAAACTAGGATTAGTTTCAGAATCTATTCGGTGTTATTTTATAGAAATTTGATACAGATATTTGTTTATAAAAAGGTACAGAATATGATTCACAGGAATAAAAAAGAAAAACAAATCAAATAGCATTGGCATTGGGGAATAAAGTATCGTCTCCCGTAGAATTAGCTGTTGCAATATCTAAACTATTGATACGTTTCGAGAAAAATTATGATCAAAGCTCTCAGCTAATCAAAGATTTGACCACTATGTAATAGAAACGTGGAAAGTACACAAAGTATAAAAATGTACATATGTGATACAATGTACGAAAATAAAAATCGTTTATAGGGCCATGAAGGAGGGAAAACTTTTATCGCCATTGTGTACACTCAGCGAGATATTTTGATTAAATGTTTTTCCACCATTGGTTCTACCCGTGTTTGAGTGGCAGTGAATGTAGGAGCCAGGGTGTAGGGGCCAGGGTATAGGAGCCAGGGTGTAGGGGGCAGGGTGCAGGGGGAAGGGTTTTGGGGCCAGGGTGTAGGAGCCAGGGTGTAGGGGCCAGGGTGTAGGAGCCAGGGTGTAGGGGTCAGAGTGTAGGTCCCAGGGTGTAGGAGCCAGGGTGTAGGGGCCAGGGTGTAGGAGCCAGGGTGTAGGGGCCAGGGTGTAGGAGCCAGGGTGTAGGAGCCAGGGTGTAGGAGCCAGGGTGTAGGAGCCAGGATAAAGGAGCTAGGGTGTTGGTGCTTCTAGACCAAATACCATTTGCCCCACAAAAGGGGTATAAAAACGGTAAATTAGAGAAAAAACAGAAACCTACTATGTAATTACGCGTGGGCCAAATGGCTTCGCCATCGATACCACTCACTTGACTCTTGCTTCCTTTTGGGTACAGAACATCACTGAAAATAATAAGCTTACGTATAAAATCTGTCAAACTTCATAAAAGAAAAACTGCGATAAAAATTTCTTATGTGGAAGTTTGTCGTCGAGATGACTGCGCAGCATTTTGGTGCTTCGGATTCACCAAAAAAGTGAAATCTTTCAAAACCCACGACGGCCTCCCTCGCTAAACTGACTGCAAAGATCATAAACGAAATACATGAGTCAAAGAGCCACGGGCAAGTACAAGGGATATCCAAAAAAATCAAGACCCGGGTCGATTATCCAGTTTGCAGGTTTTCTGGTGCATCCCTGGCCACAAAATAATACCAGAACTGCGACGTCGACTCATAAGAATACCTCGAAGAATACCGTCACAGCTAATAATAAACAGCTTGCTGATTCGTAGAAAAAAATAAGCAAGAAAAGGCTTTTGTGTTGACAACCAAAGAACTTTAAATACGTCGTCAACACATGACAATTTTAATCGAGCACAAGTTTATTTGTAAACACATTCTTGTTAACCAAATTTCGTTTTTACAGTTTCTCTTCAAATGAACTTTTACAGATAAACCTTGAAAAATTGCCCATTTGACTGAAGTCGATTAAATACAACACTTTTAATACCTCCCAAAGTTGCTTTGTTGCAATGACTTTTCTCCCAGACTCTCGTTGACACGTTGCCCAGACAGATTGGCAAAATGCATTTCAAGAGCCTTCGAACCCACATGTTTCCACGTGTTTCTTAAAACTACAGACTGCTGATGTATGTTCGAAAACTACGTTGGAGCGCGTAGTACACAAGTTGCCAAGCAACTATAACGCCGTCGTTCAACCGAGAGTTAGGCTCTGTAGTGCGTTTATGGTCGGAAAATTGAATGACCATCGAAATACGCCAGAACATTGTGCCTTTAGCTTTTACACACATTTTTGTTTGTATTTCTGTTGCTGGATTGTTTTCCAACAGTTAATCTGGCTTTAATTTACAAGTATTGGTTATCTTACAGTTGCACAAACAAATTGTTTAGTTAATGTTTTATTAACATAAGGGATTCAGAGACACTCTAGGGATTTATCATAACATAAATATGTTTTATCCACTAATTTCTAATTGCACTAATGGGTTGTAGGGAGTTAAGGGTGTGATGAAATGAGCGAGTACAAGGTATATACCCCTAGCGAGTACATGTCATGCTGGGTCACAAATACAAGGTATATACCCAGACTGGAAACTCTGTCGCGCGCCCGCGATATATTGCCCGCGCACTCAAATTTTCTATCCGCGCATTTTTGCATTTTGGCCGCGCAAAGTCCCTATCTGAATACATTTCACATTAATAAATGACAATACAAATTTCTTAAAAGTGCGTAATTTCAGGCGCGCAGTCGCGCTATGAGGCGCGTGAACTTGCCCGCGCAAGAAACAAAGTTTCCAGTCTGGGTATATACCCCATAATGATGGTTAAACTTTCAAGGATTTTCTTTACTTTATTTCAATTCTTATCACGAACCAGCTTCAAAGGACCATAGGCCAAGCCAGTAGAGCTAGCCTTTCTTATCACGAACCAGCCTCAAAGGACCATAGGATATGGCCAAGCCAGTAGAGTTAGCTTTTTTTCTAGTCGCCTCTTATCAAATGCATACAAAGACTGAAAAAATATCTCAGAGAAGGAACTCATGTACTGAAAATTCTCTACAAAAGAGTAATATACATAAAATGTGAGCTTCATTTGACATTGGATTTTATTTTACGGGTTGTGAACGGACTGTGCACAGATTCAGCGAAGATCGTGTAACTGATTGTGGAAGAAATTAGTAGCGGGTTATGTCCGTGCATCATAGTTTTAAAACAGTCAAGAAAAACAGGACGAAGAAAAAAATTAAAGAAAACAACGTGCTATATCTAGGTATGATATTGTTTATTTTTTAAACAATGGGTAGAACTTTACGCAAGTTGGTATCAACAAGGTTGCCGGCCGATAAACAACGTAGAGAATAGGATATATATGAAATGATTGCAGAGCAGTGGGGATGGCTGAGTTCTGCTAGGATTTGGAGACTTTGAAGACAAAACAAGGGATGGAAAAGAAGCCAAGGCTGGCGTCCTCTAAGGGCTGATAGGTTACTCAAAGGCGAAGGGCCGTACAAGTAGTAGGCTTTAATGGGGTTAGGGGAGGTAGCTCGGTCAAAACCAATCGACGCACAAGTAGCTTGGCCTAGATCAATCACAAAATATTTAAATTCTTGAGAGCATCTGGTCGTCAGCATTTGATTTAATTATCATGGATGCAACTGCAATCTAAATTGACAAAAGGCATTTTGACGCTGTCGGGCTCTCAGGATAAAGTAGTTTGACAGCAATGATATTAGAAAGGTAGAGAATATTAAAGTTTCTAGCAAGAAGGGAAAGAGGGGTTATTGTGAAACAAACAGATTTTGTAGCTTTGGTAGCAAGAAATCTGAAAAGAACCCAGCTTCTAAACGAACAGAACCAACTAAGAAAGCTCAGTAGATCCAAATAGTCCTGTCGATTATAAGACACACGTGATGGGGCCTGCGGTTTCCATTCAAAGTAATCTTAATCACGACAGGGAGGATAAATTTATCTGGTTGCGCAAGGTTCACCTTCCTATTTCGCTGCTCATGTGTGAAAATTTTCTGGGTACTGAGCAACGAGTCTCGTTTGTTAATTTCAAGATCCTTTGGTTTTCTGCATGTATTTCTTGCGAACCGGACCTCAGTGAAACCTGCCTTTAGAACGTGAAATCTTTTCATTAGAATTATAATTATAATTAAATTAAAGCTTATGTGGAGGGTGCTGTGAACTCAGGTTAAAATTGGCCTCCGCATAACTTCTTTACTAAAACTCGGGCAAGAGATTCAAGAGCTCAAAAATTAACGGTATACATACTTAGTTTTGGAAGTTCTAATGAAAATGAAATTCTAACCTCTTGATAACCCAGCATCCTTGAACCAATACCGCAAAATCATGAAGGCCTTTCAAGATGGTTTTTTCATCCAAGCCAGGTCCAAGCAACGCCAGTAAGTGGTGAAACTGTATAACTTTTGCTGAAATTAAAAATTCAAATATCACTAACTTTATAACTAAAGCGTATAAATGTAAAAGAAACATTATTATTCACGATCCTCGTCTTTTACATTCGTTGCTAATTAATAGGTATATTGCTTCCTTATTGGCGACAATTGGGGTGCAATATTGGCATTTTCAGTGGTTGGTTAGTTTTGCCACTTGAGAAGAAAAAAAGTATTCAGTTATACAAAAACATGGATTAATCACCGAAAAATGTCTTAATATATTATACTAGTTTCTTTGCAAAACTTCAATAGCGTTACCCTCTCTTTTTAAATAACTTTGGATTTAAAAACAGTATGAAATTCTTGATTTTACTGTTGCCCGTTTATTTAGGTAATCATTTCATTCATATTTTTAAATTCCACTACATACAAAAATTATTCAATATGCAACAATTAACAAAGATTATATAACAAGATTACAAAAGATGGTAACTGGAAAATTGTAATAAATAAATAAAGAAAATGGATAGAAATTTATATGGTATGAAATTTGTTAGGGAGGGGCTTTCCTCAATAGATAAACTAATCGAGGAGGGAGCATCCCCTTTTCTAATCATGTCTTCTAACTTTTGATGTCATGTCTAATTTTTGGCATCATTTTTGTAATCTTTATAGGGAAATGGGGCACACTTTCTGTTACACGCAGATCTGCAGAGCTGCAAAATAAATTTTCTTTCTGGGAACCTGGGAAACAGGACAAAAATGTGAAAGTATTGTGTACTATAGCTCTACCAATAATATGCACAAAATTTCACGCAAGGGCTTCTAATTTATTGGTTCTAGAGAAAATCTTCAATAAAATATCTAATTCAGTTGTTTGCATCTTTTTTGTTTTGGCGAATATTGACTATGTGAAAAAGTAAAACTGATTTGTAAACCAAATGGGGGATATGTTTATTGACTGGCAGGAAACTTCAACGTAGATGGTGCTCTCCACAAATACATGCTGTTTGGGAAAGGTAATAGATGCCCGCTTTAAGGAAGATGCATCTGGTTACCTGTCTATACTTACCAGCCAGCTTTTTTAGCCTTTCATTTCATATGATGGGTACACATGTCAGCAAGATATTTTACATTAATAAATGAGGACATCTCAATATTCAAAGGATAAATATGATCTTGAAAAAACATCAGGGTGTAATTTAGTATCAATCAAAAACTTTGCCAGGCCTGCCAAGGCCTCAAATAAGACTCAAGTCAAGTATTGTATTGTTTTCATAGCTTTTGATATAAAAAGATCCAAAATCGTAACCTGATATATAGCAACCAAAACAGCACTTTTCAAAGCACATAAATAGCCTACTTTAAGCCTGCAGCTTTATCTGTTAAAAATGTCCTGGACAAGGAAGCTGAAGGTTGCTTCCAAGTTATACAATTTTTTTGTGATATCTGACATAGGAGTAACAGTTTTCATAAAAGTTTCAATAATATATGTATAAACTTTTTATTTGCATAAACTTTGATCTGTTATGAAAAAGTAATGAAAAAACTTTTGTTAATGCAAAAGACAGCTGTTCTTATCAAGTTTTGCTGAAAATTTTCTGCCAAGCCAAAAAATTTACTGGGAATCTAGTTCCCAGGTTCCGATACTTTTTGCAGCTCTGCTTTCGTGAATCTCAAAAAATCGCAGAATGACCTGATGAAACCCAGACTTGAATTGTTTTTACTTGAAAAAAACAAGAAACAGACTGCCCGCATATCCCAACATCTGGTTTACACAGATTGTATGAGCAGCAAAGTAACTAGTCTGTGAATAACAAAAACCACAGTCTGAGGAAGACAAAACCTGTGCAGTGCCCTTGTGCGTGCAAGAATAAAACCCACAATGTGCACTTTGTTCTGTGTCCTATGCATCTTGTACTTCATCCTGTGCCCTTTGAGCTAGATTCACAGTTACATCGCAGGCAAAATATTCTTGTTAATTAAAAATGAGACATGGCGACGCGTCCCCTAAGAATCTCATTCCAAGAAACAATAGATTTTGATTCCTGACGAAAATACATGGAATGGTTTCAGCATCTACAGCTAATTGGAATATTCAATTTCTTCGCAAAATATGAATGAAACTCTACCATTGGTAAGAAGTGCTTTAATTTGGTCGGCTATGTGCATCTTTCGCAATGAAGCCATTGACAAGACACCATGTGGCAGCTCGACTTGATGGCTAAAAATAAAGAATAAGAAATTGATAAGAGCGAAAACTCGACAAGATCAAAGGATTAGATGTAATTTGATTGTTTACTTTATACAACAGCAAGCAGCTTTGAAAAATTTACGAACCAAGGCTCAAATAGCAACGCCAGCTCTGATTCGTGGCTAAGTTCGCTTACGTTTATAACTTAACATAGATTTAAAAGGTTGGTATAGGAAGGACATGTGCAAAATCAACCCCACCTTTCCTTGCCTTCTGGTTTTGGTGTCAATATTTTGAGATATTCTCTAAAATATAAAAATAAATTTTAAAATGTTATGCTTCGCTATTTCCATGAAAAAACATAGAATAAAAACAAAGACACCTGTTTATCAAAGGAATCTTGTTAGTAATCATATAAATAATTTGAAATCTTAAACAACTAAAGATGGAACTGCAATCAAGATGTTAATGAAATACATCGGGACGGTGAAGGTTCGTGAAGTTATATAAAACATAAAATAGATAGAGAAATATTCTAAATTTATTTGTTTATCCAGGTAATAGATTTCAAGACCATTGGGCATCTTATTGAAAGAGGATGCATGAATACATTGATTTTAATTTTAGAGGTAAATTTGAAATAGCTGGGTTTTCACAACGCGACGATGCCAAGTCAAAATGTTTAATTCCACGTCTGATGCAACGATAAGTTGGGTGATCAAAAAACCGATGCGTTAATGAGATCTAAAAACTTATTTCAGCTAGATATTTAACAAATCTTGGATATTTTTTTCCAAATTCATATACTCTAGAATGCGATTCGAAAATACATGACCGTTAGACATTTCATAAATCCGAGAAAATCCACCGCATAGAAAAGTTTCACCGGCTTCGTTCATTATTCATGCATGCTACGAAACTGACACAAGAGAACATTTGAAAGCAGAGAATGCCTTATTCCGCAGTACATTGCAACGAAAAAGTCTGAAAACTCGGAGTGTCTGCCTTCGGAGACGTAGAGGCGCAGAATCACATTAGAAGACCGCTAGATCACGCCAAGCGAAGAAGTGAATCCAAGATCACACCAGGCACCTTAAATCCAAGCAAACTTCACTGCTGAGGATCGAAGAGGTAGAAGAGACTGGTATGTGCTTCGATGCCAAATATATTACAAATCTAAGTGAGTACACATTAAAACTACAGTTTTTAATCTAATTTTTAAAATAGTAACAACCTCGTTATTGTTCTCTTACTTTTGGATTCACGGGGCTAAAAAAGAGGCCCAGAGCCAAGGTGAATAAGAACAGAGAATTGGCAATGTTATATAATGAAACATCGGTATTTTCGTTGAGGCCAAATTATGATAAAAAAAGAGTTGCGTGAATAGAAAAGTATAAATTCATTATTGACTAAAAAAAGCGCTGAATACCGTGAAGTTGCCGTGAATTCTGGAGACTCGAAATCCGTTTGATGACAATATAATAGCATCCTTTCCGATGTTGCTTTTGATGACTGTCAAGAAAATAGCCATGCAATGTTAGTAAAATCGTGCTTGTGGTTTGAGGTATCGATATTCGATTTGGTCTGTGACGTAGGCAGCTAAAGCTCACATCAGACCTACACATTAAAATAGATTCATTCGAAAAACAAATCAACAACTATGGTAAATCATAAAGACTTTCCTATTGGAAATAAGCCTTTAGCAAAATACGAAACGATATCATTATAAACACACAGTACATATAAAGGCAATGGTGTGAATTGGATCAATTACCGTTGGCTGTTGGTAGTCAACTTCTATCCACGGCTCCTCAGCTAGTTTCTGCTCGATGCTGTGAAAACTCTGCCGCTTCTTTTTTATACTTTCGTCCGTTGCAGATTTTGTGAATCGGGCCTTGTATATACAAATTATAAACAAATAAAGACAGTTGCTTAATTAACAAACAAATCAAAAGTATTGGCAAGTTGTTCTTTTTAATCAAGAGCATCTTGAACTTTTTATCGTTCTGAAATCTGCATTCAATTTGATGTTTTGCATAAGGCATCGAATTTCTGAAATCTGCTATTGCCATAGGGTCTCCTTGTTCTACATAATCCCATACGCTTAAAATCACCTCCTTATAATACTGTTACCAAGTCTTCTCAAATATAATACAATCTCTAAAGGAAAAAAAATTCTTGGAAATTCTTCGACATTCTACAGGTTTTGGTGTTTAACGTCTCTTTGAATCTTTTTTATCTTTTCTTTCTTACCCGAATTCTACAACATCTGATCCCTGTCCATAACCCCCCCCCCCAAAAAAACCCAAAAACAGTGTCGATAGCTAGATAAATAGCCAAAAAAACAGTTTCTAAAATTTACCAATATTTGAGCTTTTAATCAACACAAAAGAAACTTTTTGTGACATGGGTAATAAATATTGGTCTATTTATACATGTGAACCAAGAAAAAGTAACAAAAAGATAACTTGATAACTTATTGTCAAGTCAAGTGAGTAAGTAACTAGTGAACGAAATACTGAATGCATCTGAGCTTCTGATCATGAATTTCTGTAAAGTTAAATGACATACCACGACAGGTTTTGCTTCTTCATCGTCATCGTCGTTGTCCTCTGAAAAACAAAACAAATTAGTAAAGGACTCTGCATAAATTATACTAGAATACCTGATAATTATCTGGTTAGTCAGAAAAAAGCTACTGATTTTTCGTTTTATTTCAAATTCGACTTGTTGTTCAGTATGATTATTGCAACCAGTGCGCTCGTCAGATAAAACTGAATAGCTTCTACAGGCTCCATTAATAGGCCTATCAGAAACACAAGCTCGTGACAAGTTTTGTATAGCAAATGATAATTAAACAAAGACAGCTCAAGAAACAAACGAATTCATTCCAGTTCTTTTGATAAGAATAGCAGATATAATCGAAGAAACTGAATGCTTTTATTTCTTATGAGAATCTTCATGTACTCTGTGATACCTCTTTGTTGCTACGGAAATACATTCGTTTGACAGTTCTAAAACTAAACATGAAATTTGAGAGTTATGCAGAAAGAATTATGCCACTCAAAGATGCCACTGCAACGCAATACAATTTTATTTCATCTGCGGTTTTTGCTTACTGTTAAGAGTTTTCATAAAAACTTCAATTTTAGATTAGGGTCAGCGAACTATTAGGATGTGGCTTCCACAAGCTGAAACAATCTAATTCCAGGCAAATCAGTTGACCTAAAAGAAATCTGAGGACAATTTGTAGATTCAAACATGTTAAGAATACAGAAAACAAACGCGAATACATTAATACATAGATATTCGTGTGTTTTTAAAGTTCTAAGGTTTAAGTGGTTCTCTAGTTTTGCAGGAAAAATTGAGATGAAACAAACAGTGCAAAAAGAGTTTTTTCCGTGAATTTTTTCGGAGAAAATGGGAGAAACGGCCTCGCAATCTTGAACTTCCTATTTCAAACTTACTTTTGGGCTTATTTCAAAACACAATTTGATTTGATGAATTTGGTCTGAGTTAAATTAGTCTGTGTCATTTCATATTTGTAAAACTTTCAAAATGGTAAACAACAAGGAAGAACTTTGTTAATTAGCGGTGAAACTGTGATCATGATATAAATGAAGCAGTTGGTGAGCAACAAAATGCCATAAACTTTGGTCAAGCTGTCTTTCACTCGTCATCTTAAACTTGCAACGTAGACGAAACATTTCTTGACGAGATATTCAACTGAGAATACAAAGCAATAGCCCGTTTATAAAATGAATTTACAACTCCGGTATGAGTCCGTAGCGATAGGGATGAGTCCCGATTAACCGGTTGGCCTAAAAAGAAATGATACCATACCGGTTTCATACCGTGCCAGTATGGTACCGAAATCATATAAACCGGACTAATGTAGCGAGTATTAATTATTCAGAGAACGCCTCAGCCTTCCTCTGGAAAAACTTTTACATTCATCAAAACTATTGTATCGTTAGATAACCTTCCTCCGGCTTACAGCCGTGAAACCGTGATGTTTTCTGGAGTCTGGCAGCTCCATTTTGTTAGCTATAAAAAAGTTGCTTCGCGCTAGCGAATTGATCTAATGGAAAACGAGCTGTTTTCATTTTCACAAGCTTTTTCCAAAATCTTTACGTGTTTCAGTCTCTTTCACTGATAACACACAGTAAGCTGTGGGTTTTTAACAAGACATACTGAGACCCAGTTAAATGCTAAAAAATCCACGATCAATCGATGATGCCAGGAGTTTCAATAACTCGAACTTGGTGTTAAGTTAATACCCACTTCTAGTCAGCAAATTTACAACATTGGTATAGACGTTTTCAATATGATATGCGTTAACAGCGGCTAGTCCTAACCCGATATCAACATTTATTGTCTCTTTCACAGTTGAACTGAAATTCTCTTATAAAAATAATCGCGTCGAAGAGCGTATAACTGTGTTCAATTTTCAGTCATTTATACAATAAGGAGACAACCTAGGTTATTAACAAGCTCTGCCCTCAAAAGGATGAATGCTCGCACTAAAGATTTTACTCAGTTAAAATGACTTTGGCGGAAAATCTAAATCTAATAGGTTTTATCTTCACATAAGTCTTCATAAATCTATAAAATGTCTGGCCATAAGGCTGCTTTGTCATTTGACATAAGAATCCAAGCTCAAGATAGTCTTCAGAAGATTTTACTTCAATGGACGCTTAAGAGGCGCCAGGCAGTCAGTGCTGCCATAAGTCAGAATGAGGTTCTCCATAGGTCAGAATGAGGTCTTCCATAGGTCAGAACGAAGCTCTTTATTTGAAATTTCTCAAACATGCAACGAATATTCCTAAAAATTTTCTTAAGTATTAGGAAGAATTAGCTTGCTTTGATAAATACTTAATAGATGTATTCTTGTGTTATTTAGCACAATTTTGTAATTAAAATTTCGAATAAATAGCCACAGAATTTTCTCCTTGGGTTATATACATTTTCGCTGGCTCGTAGAGATCTAATCAAACAATACTTATATCTGACCGGCTTGATCATTAACAGAGAGGCCAAACTCAATAATAACTTGTCAAATTCGAGCACATCTCCTCCATATTAGTAGTAACTGGTATGGAGAATCAAGTCTCTCAGCCAGTCAAAAATTTGGAACCGAGGCTCGCTTCGCTTTGTTGTTTCCATATACTGGATGATTCGCGCTTTGAAATGGAAACAAGAATCGCCCTAATAACAGTTGATGATCGATCACATTAAGCTGATGATGAGTGATGAAACCGTCTTGTTCTTCACACTTAAGCCTATGCTGCTTTGTGGAGCACTTTGCAGCACACCAAGACACTGTAGCCTTCAATACTGGTTGCATCATAACAGTATTAACAAACAATGTACGCTTGCTGTTTAAGGAATCAGCCAATCAAGATCGATTGCATCCCCTTTTTCGAAGTAGCCTATTGAAGGAAGTCTGTCCCCTATTGCGCTCAACTGTTGTTTTTACTGGAGTTAAGTTCACGAATGGTTAAGCTTGATCGAAAACTAAATGATTTGAACCAATCAGATACAACTTCGATGTCAGCGCTTTGGATCTGGAAACAAAACGACTGTTCCCGTTGTAGTAAAGTTGTGGTTGAAATAAATTTTGTTCCCTGTTTGATTTGTTCGACAGCTATGCCAACAGCGACAGGAAATGCTTCCCTTGTCATCATTCCATTCCTGTAACATAATTCTTCTTGCGATCTCCGATAGATTTTCGCTCGAAGTTTCGAATATCTTTTAATACCACAGCTAGGCCATCCAAAACGAGTAGTGTGATGCATTTTGGCGGGGAAACTGTTCCAATTAGAATGGAATTAGACAACCATTGAAGGGACAGACTGCCTTTAACAAGGAAGAATGTCTCGCCAGATAGTCATGTATAAAAATTGTGCGGGTCTCAACCAATTTATGAAAATCATACAAGATATGTCCTAATTTACGTCATAAAAAAGTGAAAGAAAACTTACCGATAGTTGTGCTTGATGTTGTTTGCTTATTATCGTCCGCCCTGTTGAGGTACTCAAACGAAGGGCGCAACTGCACGAAACCATGGATTGGAGTCAAATGAAGCGCTCCTATTTTAAATAAAAATCTTTAGGTTGCATTTTTCATGACAATCGTTAATTACAAGAGAAATGCTTCTTCTAATCAAAACAGCGATGCTAGAAGCATTTAGGCTTGCTCTGGAAAGTAAACGAGAAATGCCGAGGCACTTATCCTAAAAGGCATTCTGCCAGAAAGCAACACTGATGGGATATACAGTTAGGTGAATCGTATGCTTGAAATTCCAGACAGTTCTGAATCTTATGAGAAGGGCGATGAAGATACTATAGTGAAAAGCTTTAGGAAATGTTACGAGAGCTCACCATAAATCCTGTGTGTCATTGACACCAAATATTGACCGCTGGTTATATTATACAAAACTGTCCTTTACAAGCAGGAAAGAGATACAAAAATATTTTAATAAAATGAAAATCTGAGTGTCCCTTCGCACTGAGAAGTGAAACTTTGATTTCCTCAAGCTGTGATGATAATGTACGACAAAGAAAAGAAAATTTATGTCTCCATTAACATGAAGCTATTGCAAATAACATTCGAAAAAAGAGTTTCCCTTGGTCTGTTCGAAACAGGGGGGCGAAACAAGGATAAAAATGCAACTCAGTAATACAACGCACTGATATCACCACAAATAATCATTTTGAACCATTTAGGTGTTTTAAACGTTATGAGTATCAGATTACTTTGTTACTCATTTTTTGGCATTCTCACATGTTATAAGCGACCAACATCGTTCATGTAATTTTGGTGAAAACGACTGTTAAATTCTTCAGTTTATTTACTATCACCAGAAAATTTTACATTTTTTATAAAATCTCAAAACGACCCCAGGGGTGCTCTGTGAATCTCTGTACTGTGGCCTCCTTGTCAAAAGGTGATTTTGAAACGAGGAAGAGAAAGCTCAGACCAAGAATTTATTAAGGCTAAACACTGCATTGCATAGCTTTATGGTTTCTAAACTCTAGGTGTTAACTTGATTATATAAGCACTTGCATTTGCTTGATGCAAAAAAGAAGAATAATCTGTTTGCTTGTTCAGGCTCCAATTGGCATTAGCTGCAAGGCATAAAAAGCCTCTGGCATTACAGAAAATCCCTGCATCAGCAAAATAAATTATATTTACGTTGCAGTACCAAGCAACATAGTTTAGATCCTCTTAATGTCTAATGCAGGATAGCATTTTGTTGTTAAAAACTACAACAGAGATTCGTCTCTTTAATCCCAGATCTTTTCTTGATGAAAAACAGAGATTTTCTTAAAAAAACCATCAAAGCTAATAACAACATGATACCCAGGCGAAGAAATATAATTTTAAACAGTTTTTAAACAGTGGTGTAGCCATGACTCAAATTTTGGAAGCCACACATGGTGGAGGGCAAACAAGTGTGTTTGACAATTTCATTGAAAAAAACCTTTTCAACGGCCTTACTATAAAATTAAAAAAAAAACCTTTGGTGCTAAAAAAACTCAATTGCTTTTTATCTGACACTCCTCAGAGTATAAATTTCAGATAATGACCAGAGGTAGGCCGAAAGTTTGTTTCATGATGCAGATCAAAAGTAATGTGTGGGAAGCATGACGTGTTTGATTGATTTCTTGATTTTGACCAGTTGTTTTTGTCAGTGTTCCTATCTACTTACTTATGATTTGCATTTTGATAAAAAATTTTGGCTACTTTATGTCATTATCCAGTGTTTATCCTCTGTGGAGTGTTAGATGAAAAGTACTTAAGTTTCCGCTTTCTTTGTAATTTAGAGTATCCTCTAAAAATAGAGATGAAGAGTCTGTCTGCAGGGCAAAATCCATCCATGGTACAGGTTAAAGAGCAAACTTAATTGAAGACAAACTAGAAAACAATTCCATAAAGGTTACTTCAAACTAGTGCAAACTCAAAAAGTTGCTAATAACAAACTAGCCTCCATGTTGGTTCCTACCCAACAACCTCTATAAAAATGAGACCATGTCGACCTTTTATGAGAAAGACATCTTAACCCCAGAACCTCCCTCCCATCATGATAAAAAATTTGCATGTCTTCATGATCAAAAAGTTAACAGGAAATTTGTATACAATTTAATTATACAGTTCTGCAAGTAATCTAGAGAGTTTTGGCAATATCCAAATAGTCAAGACAAAATAATAGATGTTTACCAAATGTTTATAAATGAAAACAGGTAGGGATATATGTAACATCTAGGTTTATACATTTGGTTTATAGAACAGGATGGTTCTAAGATGCTACTCCAAGTTTCAAGTTTAACAGGATCTCACTTTAAGCATGAACTTAAAGTAGCAACTTAGAACTGTCCCATTCTATGCACCAAAAGCCTGTACAGCTCTGCCTACATGGCATCAGCACATTATGGCACATTGTAAAAAGTGGATGATACTTATAGCCATTAAATTTATTGATATCAAAAAAAATAAAATCAAGTTACCATTTTTCAAAACACCAGCTACATATCTGCCAGTTGGTTCTGAAGCCTTCACAGAAGTCAGAACTTGCTTGTCCATTAAGCCACTGGAAAATCATCCAAAAACCATTACATACACAAGAAGCTTGATAAAGCATCTAAGAAGGGTCATTTATAAGGACCCCTGAGAGTTTTTCAGAGAAGATATTTTAATAGAGAGACTTAAATTTAGGTACAGCTTGGCACCTAGGGTAGCACTGAAAACATAGGTTCAGCCTGACACTAGAGGTGACAACAACCTGTCAGAGTATGATCAGATCAGAGGCAAGTATCTTATTTATTAGAACTTAACAAGGATATATTTCCTTAGCATCCATCTTCATGGTGATGCTAGATTATCATATTCTCAAAATTTCCTACAAAAGAGCTTGAAATGTACCAATTGCTTCAAGAATATTGTACAATTTTGTTGTCGACAAATTAATGGAAAGTTGCATTCTACCTTTGGTAGTAGGGTTCCTGACTTTTGGATGAAGTTGATGCCTCATCAACAGCATAGGCAATTTGCTCTCCTCTGGGCCCACAGTAGGTTGGGCAGTCACTGTTGAGGGCCAGTTCTAGCTCAACCTATTGAAGGAAAAAGTACTGTAAATGTAACTAGTACATAAGCTACAATGTCAAATAACGAGTTAGACCAGGCATCATTTTTAACCATTTATAAGCATTAAAGCTAATTTCTACAGAAACAAACCCACAAAATAAGTTATCAGTAACAGAAAAGGGAATATTTTACATAAATTTTGACAAGCAATTCTGGTTTTATGATTTGATGAATTTAAAAGTTTATAGCTTTATTTGATTGGAGAGAAACAACTAGATTGGAGTGAAAAAATAGAGTTTTGAAGACCCTTTTGAAGAGCTATTAGAATTCAATAAATCTGATCATTGCATAACTGATTTTTCAATATTTGTTTTCATTTACACATTTTTGCAATCACTTTTGGTCTCAATTTCCTCTAAAAACAAAGTATTCTTGATAAAGTGGGCAAATCTTACAAAAGCCACTCAAAATTGTTCATAGAAAACAAATTGTTTAAGACAATAAATCTGAAAATCATTTCATAAAATAACATTCTAATTATCTGTCTACTAAATTATCTTTGAAGCTGAAGGGATTATGATAGAAACTGGCTTAAGGGTTTGAAGACTATGGGCTATTTTAAAAAAACCTTAGAAATCTTTTGCTCACCTTTTGATGTTTGGGTTTGATTCTTGCAGCAATATGATTTGTTTCATCATAAGATAAGAAAGATGGTCTCACAGGGTACTAGAAAGCAAGATTTGTGGATGTGAATTGATTTTTTTTAAAATATATGACCAATACAGTTGATGATGCTTTGAAAAATGGCAATTTTCATCATTCACTTTAAGAGACCTATTTCAAAAAACATGCATGATCAGTTTGTGTGTTTTATTCTGCATGCAAAACATCTAATGACATAAAATTTCACAGCATACATCATACCTGAAAGATGCAATTTGCTGTATAGACCAGGACAGCTCTTAGTTACTATACCATGTTTCACACTTAATGTGATCATCGGGCAACTCTTCCTGATGATCACAATAAGCCTATCTTGGAGAGCCTACTTAGAACCACCCTGTTCTATACATCAAATACTCTGTAAAGCTTTGCTCATACAGTAGTGAGAGCCTTATGTCAGGCTGGTAATCAGTAATATTCATACCTGAAAGATGTATACTCTATCAGCAAGTGCTTTTGCCATGAATACATCAATCTGTGAAAAATGGATTTATAATTTAACTTCAATACTGTTGACATCTCATAATACTTGAATTTGTCACAGTCAATTACACATGCCAATATAAATATCAAAACCAATTATAAATGGGGCCCCAGCAGACTGTAGAACTTTTGTTCTGTGCTGGCAACATTGCTAAAAATAAATAATATTTTACTGCATAGCCTCATATAGATTAATTTTCTCTGAAAGCTGAATTAATCACCATCATTGTAACATCTGTGTTTATGATATAGAAAATTCATGATAGAAATATGCCAAAGAAATTGAAAAAGGATTTTAAACCACCAGACTGCAGAGCATTCTTTGCGCCTGAGGAATTTATCTTACTGCTGATGCTCTGGAGGGAGCAAACCATGTGGCAAAATAACACATTTCCATCCAATGACACTTTTGAAACTTTCGGTCAAAAAATGTGCGGACTGAATTAAGGAACATATTTCTGCGATTGGGACATGTTTCCAGTGTGGTACAAGTATGTATGGAATTATCATAGAAATTTGTATCAAGCGCATACAAATTGAACATTCCAATCGAACATTGCAATTGGCTCAAAATTAGGCTCCAAGTCAACAAAAAACAATCGATGCTTGAGTTGTATGAATTTTTAAATAATATACCTCTTGCACAACTGGGTCGTCATCATCTGGATTCTGAGCCATTTAATGATTCAACTGTGTAGACCTGCTACAAATACGAGTGTCTTCAACACCTTTTGATGGCTAGCTCTGTGCCTCGTCGTTGGAGCTTTCGCAATTTGCTTTTCGGAAGTTGCCGAGTTTAGGAAACAAAACTAGCTTTGCTATCTTTTTCGGGAACTTTTTCATGAAAATAAATATTTGGCTCATGTCTTTTTCATGTTTAAAATTACAGCATCCTCAAACACACTTTAGGCCATCAAGTGCAAAACCTCGTTTCAGAAATTGCCTCGACATCACTACGAGACAAATGGGACGCTCTCAAACCAGGGTTGCCAAGTGTTGGCAGGTCTTCAATCCCAAAGTTTCTGAAACTGAATCCTAAATCAATCCCAAATTATTCAAAAGTAGATTCCTTCGCAATGGTAATAAAAAGAGATAGATATTCCTCTGCAGTCTTGTCTTCTATATTTCCAGTGCAATGAATTACGCATTATTCAATGTTGCGGTTACTTAATTTGATATACAGTAAATAGTCAGGCACCGCGGAGCAGGGGGGCTGGAGGGCTTTAGCCCCCCCCCCTACATTTTGCAAAAAATGCCAAATATTAAGTATCAAACTACCAGAAAAGCCTCTTTTAACACGGTTTTAGCCCCCCACACTTTTTTAGACCCCCCCCCCACTTTTCTCAACGCTCCGCAGTGTCTGATAGTCGAGTCAGTTGCCATAAGAATTGAGATATAAGTATGAAGGCTTCAACATGGGCATTGTGTATGAAGTATGATGAACCAGATCAACAGCAGATAACTTTTAAATTTTTAATCAGTGTAACAGTCGATGTGAAGACTCAGATGAAATCAAATAAAATGTACACTCCCCTCCCAAATGTGTTTGAATGGGCCAATAACAAAAACAAAGGAAAAGTAAATTGCTTATATTAATGGAATGACAAATAGAATCATTACAAAATTTTAACAAATCATAGACAAAATTTTACATTCAAGTCAATCATTCTTCATTTTGTGGCACATTACATTGTCTTTAGTAGTGCTAAAGGAGTTACATAATAGTTAATTTGAGAAATCCATGGACCAGTTATGACAAAAAACCCGTTCTTGTCTGATAATTCCAAAAATTCCCAATATTTACTTTGAATCACAGATAACAATTTCTGATCCTAACAGCGTTTCCACAGTCCCAGTGAATAATCCCAAATGGCAACCCTGTCGCAAACAATGATTGTGTCGCACTGATACACCCCACTTTCCCCAAAAGTCTATTTTCTAATTTATCGAAATCCATTGAAAGACCTTTAGGAGGAGGGGGCTGATCAGATCCATTACAAAAATGTTGCTTTTCCAAAATTTTGAAAAAGGTCAAAAATTACTAAAAATGGCATCTCCAACGTTTTCCCAGGCGTGGCCGATAATAAAATCGTTCTCTTATAAAGAATATGAAGAGATCAGTGGGGTTTATATTAAACATAAAAGGTCCCAAAACTGAGTCATGTGGTACATCCATCGCTGTTTGTCTCCATTTGCTGAAGGACCTATTCATCTTTATCCTCTGCTTTTTCTCATCGAGGTAGCTATTGATCAAGCGCAATGCACTCACACTGAAACAAAAACATTTATTTTTGCAATCAATAGTTCAGGATTAATGCAATCGAAATATATTGTATTTTCGCAGGTTTCGATGAGTCGTAAAGGTGCATGTTGGGTTTCATAGCCCTCTCGAAATCCACGCAGAAGAAATGTATGCTAAGGTTATGAAGTTTTATCTGACCCTTCAAAACTCTCTCATAGATTTCGACAAAAGCGTTATTGGCTTATACCTCTTTTTGATAAAAGCATCAAAACGTTTGAAAAGCAACGAAATCCCACCAGTTTTTAGTTCCTTGGAAATAGCATTCTGCTTAGAAAAAGCTGAGTATTTTCTGACTCTGTAACAGTATTTTATTCTCGATTTTATTAACAGTATTAGTTGCTGGCTTGAACTCAGTTTGGAACATTCTTCTAGTTTTTAATGCTGGGACGACTTTTATAATTTTGATAGCTTTAATCCCATTGGAGCACTAGATCATTTATCCAATTTGTTGGTGACAGGTATGTCTGGTATGTCTGGTGACAGGTATGTCAGGTATGTCTTGTTACCGACGATTTGGTAGCTTTTGAAAAGTATGAGTCATAAATCCGGGCAGTTGTGGAGAGAATGTTGAAAGGGACACAATTGAGAATAACCAATTAGAGATAAGGTGCAGTTATTTTGTAACCAGTAAACCGCCATTGAAGAAATCCCGAGCCCCGTGTCCTGTTCACCACAATTGATGAAATTTATGGATATTTCGAAAACCTTTAATTGTTGGTATTATATTTGTATAAACAATGTGATTGTGATGCAAGAGACTAATCTTAAGATAAGACTATTGGATTCGAAGTAATTTGTTTTCAATAACACTCTTCATGTAGCCCTTGAGTTGTAGCATGTCTTGCACTTTAAAGCGATAGACGTTTTACATTACTGAGCGGAGAATGTATAAACCAGGAGATATAAGATTTAGTTTACATCCATCATTGTCTAATTACTAAGAGGCATTCATTAGGACTTCAAAGCTGCGATGTCTTGAACATCCTGAACCTCTTTAAAGAAACTTTGACTGATGCTGATAACAAAGGTTCATTACCATCGGGTTGGGAGATGTTTTCTAAGGGTAAGTTAATTTGCAATTCTTAGAGTGACTGGCTATACACATCAGAAGCCATATATAAGTGATGAAGAATGCAAGGCCGATAGCCCTGAATGAGTGTAACATTATAAATGATACAAAATTATTTTACTCATGCTATCAAAGTTTTTGGGGCTGTATTTCGGTCCTGGGAGGAAAGCGGTAAACAAACAGGGTAGTCGACTAGAAAAAGTAGTGTGTGTGTATCGGGATGCCTTGAGGAGGCCCCCTTTGAAATGACCTCTGATAATTACTGTTTGATGATGAGAACTAAAAGACTGAAAAGTGTCGAAATACCAGGAAAGTACTTGTTTAGGCAATGCGTGTTCAAATGGAAAACGTCAGGCTGCCTTAGTCATTCTATGACTTATGTTGGAGGACTTTAGTTTGACACAAACAATAGCAATGTTGAAATTTTCAGCCAAATTAAAATGTACCGAAATAAACCTCTATGGTTGATTGGCCTAAAAGACACCAACACTGATTCATGTCTCACAGGAAATAGCATCCATTTTGAGAGGTTCATAGAGGATCCCTGTTCGAAATTGTCAGGTTTCAAAACAGGTAGGGTCGTCCTGGAGAATAACGATGGATCTTGGTCCAGGACAACAGCATTTTTCACCCTTTTCAGCTTCTTTAACCTTAATTGTCAATCTAGTATTGTTATAGAACCACATCTTTGAGATGCAAAAAGTGAAAAATTTTGATGAGCTGTGATCCCCTAATCAATTATGCATGCATGTTATTTGACTAACGCGGTCATCCTAAAGGATCTTGCTTACTCGTGTTTTTAAGAATTAGATAATTGACTCTTTTTTTGCTGTTCTCCTTTGATTAGATTACTTGTTACTTCTTCGAGGTGGAACGTTTGTTTGTTCCATTTTTTCTGATAAGTTTGATTTTATCTGCTGTTTTGTCTGCATGGATTCATGCGATTGACTTCTGAATAGTGTGATCGATTTGATTTGTTTACATCCCGTTTGTAACTTTCTTTCTCTGTGTCTTTTGTGCAGTTGATTGTTTTATGTTAGAAATGCGAGAAACTTGGTTTTTTGTCCACTTTTTGCCTAACTTACGGTAAATTCTTTTTAAGGCCCTCCCCCTGATAAGCCCCCCCCCCCCCCCCTTAGAATGCTGAAAAGCAACATGCCTCCGGGGGCTTAAAAGAGAATTTACAGTATGTATATGTACGTTGTTATGAATCTAATAATTATTCATACTCCATAAAAGCCAAATAAACGGTAAAAATTGGGGGGAGGGGGGGGGGGGTAGATATTGATTGAACTTTTATGCTACACCCTTCGTGTGTCTAGAAACTGATGGAAACACCTATTTTTAAAATTACACTTCAAGTTTAAGTTTTTCGCTTTTAGGTAAAGAAGATAATTAAAGCAACTTTTCAGCATCATTTTGTTGCTACTGAGACCTTCTTAGGGCATCCATGTATGTCATGGTTCTGAAGGATAACCACACGCCAGTGCAATTCTGTACACTACTGTAAATCCTCGATTTAGCCCTTATTTGGATAGGGGCTTATTCGAGGAGGGGGCTTATACGAGGGAGGGGCTTTTAAAATTATTGTAGACATTAAAAAAGGGCTCAGCTCAGCCCATTAACCCCCTTGACACTACACCCCCCTGCTCCTAGCATAGTTCTTTTCAAGTGAGCTAGCATGTTATTCTAGATAACACCATTTATGTGACACCATAGTTGTGGACGTCACCCTTGAATATTTTGAAACATGGATAGTTTGGAAATAGTCAGGTTATAAAATCTAAAGAGCCGGCTATAGGGTTACTTGCTCATCAAGAACCCCACTTGCCAAAAAATAATCTTATGAAATCAAAGACATGCATGCAGTTCAAAAAATCATTTGCAGTAACTGTAACTAAATGAGCAAGTGTAATACAAAGGCGGCAACAGCCTCACGGAAAGGCGGAGGGTCTAGAGGAACACGTTTTTGAAACCACGTCCTTTTTCAAAATAAAATCACGCATTTCAACGTAAGAAAATGTACGGGACTACAGGTCAACCCCTTTAGAACACCGCCTCTTGACACAGCATAACTTTATAGTATCTTTAACCTTACCCTTAGGGCATAGATGACACGTCCTTCCCAGCCCTCCTCATGGCGCCGCCTCTTGCATCATAGCGGACAATCCCACTCAAGATGACTGTCGTAAATAATTGTCTAAATCCATGCATCAATGCGGAAAAACATTATAAGTGGCTATTTTGGTTTGGCAGCGAATCGTTGATAATAGCTCACGATCAGGGGCGCCCTGCCCTGACTCTATAGGGGCAGCGGGGGCAGCACTGTGCCCTTGTGAAAATGGCACTGTGTTTATGCGAATGGAATAGTGAGATAAAACATTAGTGCCGTTAGGAACAAAATGAAAGCAACTAAAACATTGGGTGCATTTGTTATGAACTTATGTGCAATAATGCTATTTCTTTCAGCAAGGTTCTAAAATGTAGGAAATCACTGTAGAATAAGGCGAGTGGCGTAACGGAGGCATCTGGGGTCCTAAGGGAAAACTGAGATAGGGCCCCTTTTAACGGACTCTGGTAGAGGATGTCAAACACTAATGCAATACGCAACACTAATCCAAGTTAACTAGTAGAAGCTTCAATGGAAGTAATCTTAAAGCTTTTAAAAATGGGGTGAACTTTAGCAAAGTCATCAAAATTTATAAGAAATAAGATGCCATACCAATATAAAGAAGGTAACGAAGATGGAAACCCTTTGATCAATCATGACTTCAATTTAATGCCATAAAGAATGTCTGCCAGAGCCCACAAGTCATTGCAATTGTACAATTCATTTGCACTTTCATCTGCAACTGCAGAGCGTACTTTTAGCACACTGCAGCGTGATCCGACACGATAGCCAACAGCTCATGGGGTTAGGGGGGGGATTAACTAAGTCTTATTTTGAACGGGGACGTGTCATTTTGGTTAAAACATTTGGACCCAGAATTCAGTACATGTCTGAAAAATGTAAACCATAATTCCGCAATCATGATGAAAACCTTACCCATAATTCCGCAAAGCATATAACATTTTTAAAGCACAATAAAACCAGCAAACAAATTTTGTATGTTTTTTGCCAAAAATTTCAATATTGCACATATTTTATACTTTCATTTCTAACTGGACATTCATTTTATTAATGCTCAATCTCCTTTCTAATAATTTTGCAACATTTTTCGAAAACGGTACCCATTGTTCTGCACATATTTCAAAAACTGATACCAAAAATTCCGCATTTTTCAGAAAGTACCCCTAAAACATTACACGTCCACCTACCTTCAAACATGTTAAGGTCTCCCCCCCCCCCTTCCCACCCAGCAAAAGCCTAAACAACAGAATGGGAAGTTTTAGACTGGTCTTTTAAATTAAACGTTATATCGTTACCAAAGTATTATGTTATGTCATTTTTTATTATAATTCTAATAGTAGTCATTGAAAATGTGCCCTTTTTGAGTAACTGCCCCCGCCGCCTCAAAATGCTTCCGGCGCTCCGGCTCACGATAGATAGATATTTGCGCAAAGGACCCCAAAGAGAAGGATAAAGTAGCGTCCAATCGTTTTGCTCTTGTGCTATTCCAGGTTATTGTCTGAATACGATTTGGCACAGGTGAGTAGGTTTTCAGTAGATCTTGTGGTCTTGTGGAATCATATCGTTAAAGCATGGTTGAAGAAATTATTGTTTCTACTTCATTGGGCTGGCAAACTTCCTCTGGATGCTTATACTTGAGATAAACTGGTAGGAATTTCTTACTTAACTTTATCAGGTTTTGATTTAATCACTTCTTCTTACATCATATTTCTGAGATGCTGAAATTGGTAGGCATAAAATCGAGAACAATATAATAGGCTGACGCAGTGTGTGGGAGAAACTATTCACTCGCTAGCGAAAAAAATCGCCATTCGGGAAACTGGTAATATGTCATGAAACTCAAGTAAATATTTATATGTATGTAAATTCATATTAGTGAATTAAATATTAGTTAATGTGGGTTAGGTTGTGTTTTAGGTTACTTACATTACTTTACTGTATTACAAACATTTAAAAAACATAGTTAGTTGAAAAAAACATTGTTAGTTGAAAAAAACATTGTTAGTTGAAGTGTATATCCAGTTTAAACATACGAAATTATGTTATTTTCAAATGAGTCACATATCCTTCACAGTCCAGTTATTCGCGTCGGTTTGCAGATTCCTTGAACGTCAAAATGATGGTTAGCTAAGATGCAACCAATAAATGCCCAATCAAATTGGAATTTCCGACTTGCTTTTGTTTTTAAAACCTGATGATACCCATGACGGAATGGACCAATTGATCAGGACAAGAACGTAAGCCATTTTGGTGTCAACTGGCTAATAAAAAAATTATTGTTACCGGTTGGGTGAATGTCTTTGAATGCCACTCGTCGGTGAAAATTGTCGCGCTATCAAGAATGTGCCAAAACTGACTTTGACATAACAAAAATTGACTTTGAATTGGTATATTCTTCCTGAAGATATTCTGGAACAAAGCAATACGACGACGAGAATCCAATGTAACGAGATAAAATTTTCAAAATAAATTAGGGAATACTAATATTTCGCCCTGGCATACTTGACTCGTTCGTTTCATTTGCTCTGATAAAGCCCTGTATCTTGTTGCGAATTTGAGTCCTACGCTGAATGTAGAATGCGTTTACAATTTCTTTTAGTATGCTTTCTCAAATCCTGTTCTCACACCTGGCAAGCTACTGTAGTGTTTTGCCGTAAGATCTCCGGTAACGGACCATATGTTTGTGTGTAGAACGGCAGTTACACATAAAACCCATAGTTTTGTCATTCATACGCCTTATTTACGACGTTCGCCATATAACTTGAAAATCGCCAGAAAGTCTTGACAAGTATTTCAGGGGCGGACCCAGAAAGTATTCCGACTGTCGCACACAAGGGTGTGGTCGGAAATATCATTTTTGACCAGAAGAATATTCACTTCCTTTTCATTTGAACAGCAGAATATTGTGTTATTTCTGCGCCAAGCGTAAAGCAAGGAACAACTTAAAATTCTTAAGCCCTGGCAAAACGACTAAACATTTCACTAAACATTTCACTGAACTTTTGTTTAGTGAAGTTGAGCGAAGTTTAGCGAGGGTGGTAAAACGTGACTAAACTTTTCACTAAACTTCACTCAACTTGTTTGAACTGCGAGCTGTCTATGATGCTGTTGGGTTGTAGGGGATCTTGCATAGGAATTTGCTTTTGGTTCATTTTGTTGCATGCACAAGCAGTGGATAAAAATAAGAATTGGATGAAGCGACGAGGAAAGAAAAGACTTTTTAGCACATTAACAACAAAGTTGACTGTTGAAGAAGACACAGTAGCGTACAACGAGAAATGCAGATTCTCATAAAGGCTTTTTGGGTCACGTAGAGACAGGAAAACCAACGTAAACAGACGAAAACCTTTGGATTTCCACAACTAGTGCGCTTGCACGATCACAACAAATGTTTAATTGGTGGCAAAACGACTAAACATTTGCTAAAAAACACTAAACAACGCTAAACATTTTTGACCAGTATCAAACTTTGCTCAACAACACTCAACACGACTAAACACCACTAAACAGGGTTGCAAAACGACTAAACTTTTCACTAAACTTTTGACTAAACAAAAGTTGAGTGAAATGTTTAGTGAAATGTTTAGTCGTTTTGCCAGGGCTTTAAGCGTATTCACGTGGTTTTTCCTTTCACAATCAGGCAGAAATTCAAGTCGTCTCTCGATTTGTTAAATCTGGTTTAATTCTGTACGATGACAAACCAGGTCACGTGAACAAATAAGGAACATATTTGCAACAAATTTCCAGAACTAATCAAATTGAACAAATTTTCACTAATATATTCATAGAAACCTGTGTCAGTGACTAATGAATAAATAATAAACAATAATAAATAACTAAACGAAATCAGGGGAATACCCAAGTAAACTTTACCCGGAAATATCCCAAAGCTGAAAAGGAACTGAAATCCACATTGAAATATTCACTCTAAAAGTTTTGTTCAAACTAAAATCTCACTGCGTCCCGAGCATAATTTCTTCGCCAGAGCCAATTCACAGGTATCGTCCCAGTCCAGTGCATTGATTGAATTCGTAGGCCCTCGTTCCATCGAGGATGTCATGTATCCCATGTCGAAAGCTACTGAAAATCTAGCGACCTTTCTCTTCCCAATCACTGAATCACCAGGTTTAACGCATACGTTTTACATGTAGCCCGTCGACTCCATAACACAAAATTCCTTTTCTCTAGTGAAAAACGTCTCCATGCCAGGTATAGACAGGCTCAGAACTGTACAAAGCACATACTGAAGACAGATTAATCTTTACCCAGTGGTGCGACTCTACTAAAAACATACTGTGCACCGCAGTCCGCACTATCTAGAGATTTGATTGGCTAGATATTTTAAAACAAAAGCTGTGCGAATCGGTGCGAGCGTGCTACTTACCATACTGTGCACCGAAATATCTATCTACATTGGTACTCTGATGTTTTTCAGCCAGGATGCTTAGAGATTCGAATCAGGTTGAATCAAGATCGAGAATAGAATATAGAATTAGAGATTGGATTTAAAGTCTCACTAACGTTATAAATTGCCCGATAGCCTCGTTTTGATCATTTGTTGCAAGAAGGTTTCCCAGAAGCGCTTCTCTGTTTGATACCAATTACTGACAGAGTAAAAAAAACTCATTTAAGAAGAAAAATAGCAATTTTGATAGAAGGGAAACTTTCTGCGTAGCCTGGAACATGCCTGAACACATTGCAACTGATTGATTTGACCTATTAAACAGAAGTAAGCCCGAACGAATGTTTAGGCCCAACAAGTATGCCACGGAGAGTATCTTGAAAGATAAACTACGGTTGAACGAACATAACAAAACAACTTATACGACCAGGATATAATACTAGGCCACATTACGTATTCAGTGTAAGAGTAGTAAAACATGTTCACAGCATGACTAAGCAAGGCTTAACTTGATTAGTAAATGTCAAAACAGTGAGTCAAAACATGATAATAGTAAATGTCTTGTCAAAAACCTACCTGTTAGAATCGGCACAAATTTCCTGCTGGTGTTGTGAATGACATTAACATATTATATGCCTTGTATTCTGTCAGTTTCTGGCATTCCTTCGACAGACGTGCTTGCGACATTCGCTTTATCTTCGGGCAGGCTATCATGATCATTGGCTTGTTGGATAGCTTCGTTAGAAATGTCTTCGAAATCAGAAATATCAAGTCAACGTAAAAATTCTCTATTTCTGGTTTGTTGGCATCGCGCTCGACAATTGAAATATCGCTATTTCGTTTCCTTTGAACAAGCAACGTAAGTCTTGCCGATAACAACTCCTCTTTTTTAGGCCGACTAGCCATTACAGTAGAATCGAACTGTTAAGAGATCAAAGAACACCGCGCAATTCGAAAACCGCGCTCTTGCGCTTGATTTGTCAAGTGGCAGCCAATAAATCCTAATTGGAGGAGACTCGGCGAACTCCGATTTGAGTTCTTCGAGCCTCCTCGTGGCATCGAGGTTGCTGTGCAGAGCACAGTTCAAGCGCTAAACTTAGAGGAAGTTGATGTTTTTGAGACAGATTGCTAATATTATTTTAAAGCTGACTCTCGCATGTGCGAACGGTGCGAATGTCTAGATTCACTCCTGTGGTATTTAGTTCTTCACTGGCTAATCATCGTGCTATCAAAAACTGCCTGTGCCTAAATTGTTGACATTATTTGAAAAACTGCCGAAGTTACTATCATATCCCAAAAACTCCTCAAATATTTATCATCCCATGAAAATCTACCATTCTGCATAAAACTGCTAAAGATCAAACTATTAAAAGCTGCTTAGATTACTATCATACCATCAAAACTGCCCACCCAAGTAGCATCGTTTCTTCAATAGATATTAAAGGCAATCTGTCATGACGTTTATTGATTATCAGAACAAAGGGATTTTTTATTGTTTCCAGTCCGCCTTTAATTTATCGCATTGTAAAAAATATGGTAGAGCGCTGGAATTGTGTTTAGGCTATTGTTCCAGCTATTGTTCTCTTTAACCAATCCACAACGAGACAGATTACCTTTGAGGCCTACATGAACTTTTGTGCTTAAATCTGATCAAGTTAAATTCACAAGTGGAATGAATCTAGCTAAAAATCCTTTTGCGTATAGAATCATCCACGAAAGCGAGTTTAGATTTCCTGATATGAAAAAGGCCTTAAAAATATTCAATATTCCTTGTTTACGAATCAATGAGCAAGTAGTGATTCTTTCCTGTTCTTCTTTGTAATTTCATCGTGAATATTTCAACAGGAAGTCTAAGCACCTTTTGGTCTATCTTTAAGAAATGTAGACATAAATTTTCTGAAATAGTTTTGTCTAGGTTGTTATGCGGTTTGTTTGTCATCTCAAAACTAATGCCACCGATTTTAAATATTATAACATCTTTAAAGAGAAACATTGAAATTTGCTTTTATGTTTTTACTTAAATGGTGTCAGTTATGACTCAGAATATAGTATGATTTTAAATGTTGATAAAGGATGATTCTTGGGTTCTTCGAACTAAAAGCCATGGACCTACAATTTATTCGTCTATTAGAAACCTTAAGAAGTTCTTTATTGATTTCTTTCTAATAATCATTAGGAATGACGCCACAACTCAAACAACGTTGTAAAGAATAATAGATCATTTTTGTCGTTTAATTGTCGTCCGTTAGAGCTTGGAAAGGTGATCAGAAATTTCTCCAATGGAATCTTGATTTTACATTTCAAACAAAATTGATCGAAATTTTTGAGAAGCTTATAAAAAGCGCATTTGACGACTGCTTCATTAATCATAAAAGGATCTTATTCATTTGGTATCATGAAGGAAATCCTACTGCAATCATGATTAATTCTTCTCTGTTTGGTTCAATTTGTGCTTGAATTTCAATTTATAAGCCAAATTAATTAGCCTCGAGTTTTATGCCATCAATATATTATCTGTAATAGACACAATATGTTTTTGTCTTTGTTAAAATTGTTAATTCGTCCATTCTATACACCAGCTCAAATCTTTTGAAGCAATTTCTGTTAATATGTAAATTGGAGACGAATTAGGGCCTAGTTAAATATAGTTATATATACGATGCGCGCCCAAAAGTAGTTGGAACACCGAGATTGTACTGTAATAAATGAATATTTTTCAGTTCATTTCGCTATTTCAAGAAGACGGAACCCCCTCCCCCCTTAAACAATGTTGTGAAGGAAGACGAACATGTCGCTAAACGTGGGTTACACAATTTGCGCTCCAACATACATCTGTTGTCATTTTCCAGTCGGAATTCAACATTGTATAAGGGGGGGGGGAGGGGAGACGTTTAGTAGGAAAGATGATTGGACTGTTCAACGCTTTTGGCGGGCATTGTAGATTGCTATAGTGTACTTGTTTAATTGCCAAGTCATTGCTTGGCGTTTACCAACAAGATTTAGCGAAGAGGGCAAGGAAAGCCAACATATTGTGAAAGCAATTAAAATGGAGGTACTCCTTACACTGAAGAAGCCTCGTAAGTCGTAAGCCGGGCCGAGAAATTAGTTTCACGTTTAATTTATCGTAAAATTCTAATATTGGATTCTTGCTGTCGGTTTGCTTTGTTCCCGCCTGTTTCTTTTTATTATCACAGCACTCATTGCAGGATTCACAGAAGCCGGCGGGGCAGCCGATCCCGAGTATCTTCCATCTGGAATATATTTCCTCTTTATACATTCAGTAATTCTGTGACATGATTCTTTTCACTTGTTCTGCCACTTTTCTAGATCATTTGCCATGCTGCTGATTTTCTTTCTGCTAATTCTTCCTTAACGGCTTTGTCTATTTACTCGATTTCAATCGAGGCTGCTTAAATCATTTGGCAATGATGTCAGATCAGAAACATGACAATATAAAAAAAAGAAACCATAACTCCACGGAACATAGGACTGTTTTTATTTGAAAACTGTTTGATTATCAACTACATTATAAACTTATTCTGGCAGTTATTATCTGTAAAACTAGTAAAAACTGACAAATTGTCAAGATATTTTCTTTTTTTGTGTTGGCCAGTGCTGTCCTCTAAGAACCCCTGAAAGAAAATTATTCTCCTTTATCCTGTTTCTTGTTTAAATGAACTTCTGTAGTGGATCATTGACTTGCTATAATGTTTGATTACAAAAGTAAGCAACAATTAAAACAGAATTAAATTCATGCTAATTGATTTAACACCTTGCATGCTCCTCCGCGGCCAAAACCAAAGATCAACAAAAACTTAATTCAAAGCGAACTGACGTCACGAAACTAAACATCTTAGCTACTAGGCTAGCCAATTATTTAAGGTTGAATGAGATCTAGAAATGGAGAAAAAATATTTTGCTTGACAATATCAACAAATAATTAGTGAGGTAGATTCTCATTTACGCAAAAGGAAATTATTTTGAAAACAGGGTCTCTCAAAAAACAATCTTTATTCATGTCCAGACACTAGCGCGAGTTTAATTAGCGGAAAAGAAAAAAACAAGAAATTATTTTTGCTCAAGAAGATGGGTAGCCTAAATGAGGTCTTTCATAAGACAATGATTAAAATTCTATCATTGGTGCATATCAGTTAATGAATAAGGCATTAGCATCAAAGCCTGCATTATGGCAGCGCGATCGTCTTTTTCAATACCTGTTGTGTTCAAACATATACATGGTAGAGTTCCAGATGCTTAATCAATATGGTATGAAAGAATGATAAAGAAAATTAAGAAGCAACACGCTGAAGAGCCAATAAGGCTATGCATCTCCACACAACACCGTTTCATGAATAAATCATTGCACATATTGTATTTTATAACTTTAAATGGTTTCGCTCATCTCCGTCTCTGTCTAAATTTCAAAGTCTAGGCATGACTTCCTCGCTTCACTTGATGGAGATGTACGAAAACCTAAGATGTTCTATGCTTCCTCACGTGTATATGGGAAAAGACACTTCAAATGTTATGCTCGTTCGCATGGTTTTGGATAATATTTTACCAGCTGTTTCTCTGCTCAACGTCATCAGCACTTGACCATTAGTTGTCACCAAAGTTCATGAATTTATTCTATAATCCACAAAGAATTTCGCAAACACACAAAGAGGTTAGTTTTTTTACTAATTTTGTATCTTTGGAATTTGAATAACTGGGAAACTTATCCGGTATGATAAAATCATCAACATAGTTGCAAACATTCGTCAGTTTTATCGGAATACATCGAGTTCGTTCGTAAAACATTTTGAAAGTTCTTATAAAAAAAAGAGGGGTTTTTAATCAATGTAGCAGGGATTCTCCTAAGTTAGATCATGCAGACGGTTTTGGTTGAGCTATTTGAGACAAAAATCTTTGACAGTAAATTAAAGTATTTATATCTTTATTCAAACTTCGGTAAAGATCACAATGAAGAATCGTCGATAAAGAAAACCGAAATATGCTTCCAAAAAGTTCTCAAAACCTCGCTTTATCTTGAAAGATGTTTCTAGGTGAAAGAATTAGAATACTGCATTCCATCGTGGTCTAAAAGTAAGATAAAATTTCAAGTTGGATGTAAGAACAATAAGCTTAGTCATAAATTTGTCTGTGTTTTTGTTTGACTCGTATCTAAAATGGGATCTTTCCTATTAAGGGAACAATATTCCTATATTGCATTTTAGATTTGAAATAGTTTACTTCAAATTTTATCATCAAGCCTTGTAAAATAAGAAGTAATTCTACTTGAGAAGTAAAATAAGCTATTTGTACCTGACGGTAACACGTAAAAGCGGAAGTATAACATACTTAGTATTTTTCTTCCAACACCTCAGAGTTTTCTTCCTCAGGGTTTAAACGTCGAATGAATAATGTATACAAGTAAGCTAAAATTCAAACGCAAATGCGAATCAAAGTAACTCGAAAGGAATAATGGCACGAGCATTGAATAGTAAGGATTTTGACAGATGGTTATGGAGTAATTGTTTTATGCCGAGTAAAATTTGCGTAGTTCATGTTCTATGGAGTAAGAAAATTAATTTTTTGATAAGGTATCCTTTTTTGATCAAATATTTTAATTGGTTTGTTTTGGATTGTTTTAGATTGTTTTTCCTTGAGCTTTGAGATGCTTTAAGAACAGGATTTTTTTGCTTTAAGCTACTAACTGAGAGTAACATTACATTAACAAATGCTTTCTTTATATCAACACCTTTTTTGACAATCAACGACTCTGTTCTTGCTTCAGTGAACGATGTTTGAGTGTGGGGTCACAAGCTATTGTTTGTATATTTCAACCCTCCGGGTCCCCACATCCTCTTTATGTAAACAGGGGTCTGTTGTTGACATGGATTTGTTGTTGAGCGTTCAGTATATGAGAATTCGAATATACAAAAGATAAAGTATAAGGAATAAGGGCATCTAATTTCGAATGAGCGCTTTAGCAAATCCTGAGTTTCTCTTTTTGATTATAAATTTCTTTCAAAGCAAATCACACAACTCGAGTAGATATCATAAAGTTGGTTGTACATTTAAGCCCGCTTATCTGGGTGTTTCCATGAAAGTAAAGCAACTTGCGGATTGAACATATCTTTTTAAGAAGCCAATTAGCAAAGCGAAAACTATGCGCCTCGCCTTTTAATAGATTCCTAGTCAAAGTGATTTCAAGCCATTAGCCATAAAACGCAACTGTGTACATACTTGACACTGAAACAGAGAACTCTTAATTGCAGGTTAATCGAAAGTTGTCCAACAGTAAAGGACTATTATTGTGAAATTAGGTTTTGATGCAACAAATTATTGAATGGGTCAGTTTTCAGTCTATTTCTGAATTTCGTAGGTGATTTACAAATAACAGATCTGTCGCTGTTAAAAAGTAATTCCCATGCAATTCGTTTGCAACAGCATTGTGTTTTGGGCAGCGATTCATGAAATTTATGAAATCGATTTATGAAATTAAAATGGTCGTAAAAACGCGAGCCGCTTAATAAATAATGTATGTAAAATCAGATTTAAATGCAACCGGTCTCTGGCAACGATCGATGCAATCATGAAGTCACCGTATGTAAATTGACATCTTCCTAGTGAAATTCTACGAAAAAAACCGAAGAAGTTTGACAAACGCTACAAGATGACGTGTTCTGAGGCTTGAAAGATGCTCGGTAAAGTAAATATTATTTATCTTGTCAGTTATAGCTACAACAAATAACCGTTGGTAAATTATTCGAAATCAAGGGAGAAGCGACATTTTTCCTCGATGGAATTATTGCGAAGACCTTCTAGAGGCTGCACCTTAAGGCATGTAACAGACAACAGAAAAATATTTTCAATGTTTTCATTGAAACAAAAATGAAAAGTTGAATTGATTTTCTCTTCAGCTATTTTCCGGCAGGAGTATGTGTTAGGAAACTTTGGCAGTTCATTAATGCTTTCTGCCTTAACGTTTAGCTTCCTAAGTTCAATTTTGTTAGAAACTCATGCAAACGGTTAGCTCTTTTCCTTTAAGTTACTGCTGGAACTCAATCAATTTAGCTGTTTTCCCTTAGGGCTGTAACTCCTTATATCTTTATATCGACTTTATTTAAGCACCGTATTGTATTCTTTGAGTTTTAAGCTATTTTACTGAAATATGATTCATTTAACATGTTTCAATTTGACAATAACTATTGATTGGAGAAAACAAAAGTGAATAGCAACTTGAAGAAAATGATGCAAAGTACCTAATGGTAAAAAAACAACCGCAAGTGGTACAAAATAACTGCAAGTAGTACAAAACAGTCGCAAGTGGTACAAAATAGCTGCAAGTGGTACAAAGAATCTACAAAAGGAACAAATCATTCAAAAGTGGTACAAATCATCTACAAGTGGTACTATATAGCTGCAAGTAGTACAAAACAGTCGCAAGTGGTACAAAATAGCTGCAAGTGGTACAAAACAGCCAAAGTGGTACAAAACAGCTGCAAGTGGTACAAAGAATCTACAAAAGGAACAAATCATTCAAAAGTGGTACAAATCATCTACAAGTGGTACTATATAGCTGCAAGTAGTACAAAACAGTCGCAAGTGGTACAAAATAGCTGCAAGTGGTACAAAACAGCCATAAGTGGTACAAAACAGCTGCAAGTGGTACAAAGAATCTACAAGAGGAACAAATCATTCACAAGTGGTACAAATCATCTACAAGTGGTACAAAGCATCCAAAAATAGGATAAAACAGCTGCAAGTGGTTTGAAACAGCTGCAAGTGGTACGAAACATTCACAAGTAGCACAAAGCATCTACAAGCGGCAAAAAACATCCAAAAATGGTACCAGACATCTACACATAGCACAAAACATCCACAGATGGTACAAAGCATCTACAAGAAGTGCAAGAATCTACAAGTGGTACAACGCATTTTCAATTGGTATAAAACAGCCACAAGTGGTACAAATCAGCCAAGAGTTGTATAACACTTTTAATCATGATGAGGCGACAAGATTTTAGGAAAGACTTGTGTTTTCTCAAAAGTGTTCCTTTAAATCTAAAATTAAAAAATTGAAGCCTTTTGTTGAAAACTCGTCTTATCAAAATTCTGATCAGAAGTTCTTACTGATTGTTTAAAAGACCTCAACGCATGTTCAATAATCACATGAGAACAGCGAAACGGATATTTCACACCTGCCATATATTCTGAAAGAAAAAATTAAGAATGAATAAAGAGCCAATCAATTGCATTAAAAATCAAAAGTAAAAGGAATCCTTAGATTAGTAAAATGAATTCTTAGATTAAACTTTGCTCGTTACGAAACAAGCGCGCAAAAAAATTTGTCTTCTTATATTTGATAAACACGTCTTTTCCTTTTGCTTGTTACGAGACAAAAACATATAGGAACTTCCTTTTTTGCATTCAATAAACATTTCTGATCTTTTTTATTACAAAATATTTTACTTTAACAAGTTTAAATCAACATGATAAATCAAACTAGGGTTAGCTTTTTGTTTCCACGAATACTCTATAAGTGAATCTTCTTTGATTTGGAAACATTGTTGACTATTTGAAGGCCTTTCCAATCAAAATTTTACAACATTTGAGTAAATTATTTGAATATCTTTTGAATCACTCTATTCAAAAGAAACTGATTTGTTTGTTAACATGTCTGTGGCTATTTGCGATTTTCTGTTTGATTTCAACATCCATCGTGATATAAATTTTTTGTTTGATCAGTGTGTGTGATTAAAGGCTTAGTTTTCAGTTGAAAATCTTTTGAAAGATCACATCGGTATGTTCTGTATCTAGTTTCTTAGTATAGCTATTTTCCCCAACTCGTCAACCATCTTTCTGTTGCATTTCAACCTTACTTAAAACATCCATTGCTTCAAATTCGAAATATCCTTGTATCAAACTCGAAATCTCCAAGACAGAAATATCCTTAAAAGTCTTAGCTGTAGAATCTCTGTTTATTTAATAATGGTCATTTCAACTGGGTTGTTTCAACCTGAATGCTCCTTTTTCGATTCACGGCTAGGCCACAAATGCCTGAATACAAAAAACTAGTTACTGTGGTTGTATAATCTGTTTTCATAGTGGACCACAACAAGCGCTTTGTTATACAAATAAGAAAAAGCAGAGGCTTGCAAATGGAAATAGAAACAACTAGGCGGTGGGAGATAACGATATGAATTTATGACTTACACAATCTTTTACACAGACGGAGCGAAACAGACAAAATATCTTCCTCTTGCTACGTTTAGTCCTGGATTTGATAGATACCTGGATGAAATTGGATGAATACCTCGAGATTGATATCATTAGGTCTACATTATTAGCTACATGGCGAAATTCAATTGAATATGTAAGCTGCATGTGGTGCTTCATCCAAATTAGCGATAATATAGTTAGCAAATAAATTGAGTACCAGAATCAAAATAGAATAGTTTCAATGTTGAAACTAATTGTTATTTTTTGTTTTTTTTTAACATTCAAACTATTCTATTTTCATTCTAGTACTCAATTTATTTGCTAATCGTATTATCGTTAGTTGTAGGGCGGTATTGATACTTTACAGCACTGTCACTAGGATACAAATACGATACGAATGCTTAAACTTTTTTATGTACCTAAAAACATTTTAATTGCAAGAAAATTATAATCATATTTGAGCCATTTTTACCAAGATTAGGAGAGTAGGAAGTTTTGCAACGGTGAAAATGGAAACCCAGTTGTGGATTGATTTTAGCTGATAGTTCATTTAGTCAGCTTAGCAAGATAGTTGAAAATTTAGTTCAAGTCTGGCTGCTTTTGTTTAAACTTAGAAGCCATAGCTGTTCGTCATGGAAATTGTTTTCGTGATCTCTAGATGTCCCAAAATTTTTATCCTGCTGGCTAATTTGTATATCAAACAATTTTGTTTAAAGTTGGTATATAAATAGTATGCGGTAGCAAAAGGATGAGAACACCGTCAGGTAGAATTAGATGAAAGGCAGAAATAATGTGATAATGAAGAGAAAAGAGACACTTTGAAAGAAATCAGGTCTAAGCTTACGAATCATTTGAATGTCGTTTTCACCTGAAGGACGATATCAAGATTCTTGAATCAGAACCTAGGCGTTGCTATGTTACGCTTCATAAGGAGCCATTTGTTCATGCGGCCTCATTTCATACAGTCATATTTGTAATATCCACTGATTGAATCAAATCAAATTCTTTTCATTCAACAACAAATTTTACTACAGTTTTTAAAAGTATACGAAAATAACTAACAATTATAAAGTTTATTGTAGGGATACAATTTTCATTAAATGTTGCCAAAGACATTGAGACAAACCCAGAGGTTTTCTGGCCCAGTGTTCTTTTATTGAATAGTTAATACAATGAATACATGAAATTAACGTTAAATGTGATGTATGCTTGTAAATGAAAAATATCAAGACTACGAGCTAAATTCTATAAAGTTTTATTTAAAGTTTTTTAAACAGAAAGAGAACAAAAAGAAGAAAGTAAAATGAAAAGAAAATAAGAAAAAGGGAAATGGGAGGGCACGGTCGTTTGATGATGGGATTGATTGGTAAATGTATTAGGGGAGGGGTAAGAATTTTTTAGTCATTATGGAATGTTATTTTTGAATTTTCTGATAGTGTTGCAGTAACCATAGAGAGTTTCATTAAATAGTTTTCTTATGATATGGAGCAAATTTATAGTAGGATTTGATTCCATATTTTGATGTCATTAAAGGTAATAAATTTTTTTTGACATTCTGTTGTCACCATGGGAAGAGAGAATTGATTTGTGGTGGCTTGACGAGTTTTGTAGTTGTGTCTTATCTTTGCTTTTTAAGAAGGTTGCATTTAGTTGAGATTATATTGTTGCTATTTTTATGATTGTTCAGAAATTGATTTTGAAGAAGCATATCGCGAAAAGTTAATCAACTTGTTTTTTCACTGATCATCTATTCAAAGTTTCAAAGAACAATATAGTCTAGTGCTTTTGTATACATATATATAAACATAGATTTATGTAGATATTGCGCAAAAAGCAGTTGATAGATATTTGGAATTTAGATTTAATCGCAGAAATAACACATTTTTGATACCGGTTTTACATGACCGTGTACAATCTTCAGCCAATTTGAATTAGAGCTTTCTAGTTCAGAATAAAATTCTTGAACAGAACAGAATTGATTCAAATATTCTAGACAAGAATATTTTAATGCAAATTGGCTGAAGATTCTGCACGATCAGATAAAAACGGTACCAAAAATGTGTTATTTCTGCAATTAAATCTAAATTGCAAGCATATAAACATATATATATATATTTATACCCCCAGCTTGACATTTCGAGAATTTCAATCATTTTTTTTACGTCTTATACTCTGAAAAGTGTTCTCCGATAAAAAGCCTTAGTATGTCTTAAAATGTTGGCCTTTTTCAAAGCCATTATCATAATAATACATTTCTATGTGTTGTTGAAGAACCAAATAAGTAACTCTTATCATACAAGCGAAACTCTTTCTAGTATTAATCCGCATATAAGACGGCACGAAGTTTTTCGTTTTCTTTAAAGAGACGTTCCCTGACATTCTAGTATGCAAAGTTGCAAATGTTGCATTACACGAAACATCTCTCTGCGTTGGAATGGAGACTTGGCTTACTATCTCTAGATATTAGGCAACTTGTTTCATCCAAAAAAAACTTATATAAATCTTTGAGCAGATTTTAAAGGACAGTATGAAAATTTCCTTTACTAGCTTTTTATGTTTTTAGCAATGGCGTAGCATGTTTTGTTGAAGTGGCCATGAGAAGTATTGCGAAGCCAGGGTCTATTGTTCTCAAAGGAAAGTGATAATTAGGAACAGGGGTACGAAGTTTAATGAATTGCTTTTAGGGTAAAAACTGGGGCAAATCAAGAGTAAGGCAAAGTAATATTTTAAACGAACATTTAAAGTAAGAATTACTGTGAGATTGACTGGTTTTTTAAAAGATAATTTGAAAAGTATTTTTGGCCGAATTTTACAGGGCACGTGGCGAATTAAGGGGTTATTCGAGGTGAAAATGATTAATTTTTGGTCTTTCTATTGTTTGATCGAAGCTTTCATTGCAGTATACCCAGCGAGAGTTCTTTAAAAATGAATGATAAGATATCTCGTTATTTGTTGGATATTAAATTTTTGTGGCGGACCTTTCATATGAGCTCCCTTTACCAGCAATACTTTGACTTCATTGACAATTCCTTTAGCGAATGACATACACTCAAAAAGCAATTTGTACATTTTTCCCTAAGCCATTCGCATTGCTAAGTGCAAAGGCATAGCTGCTGGAAAGGTAAAGGAATTCGAACAAAAGAATAATTGGAAGATTTCGATGCATATTCATTCAGCCATTTTGAAAATCAAAAACAAGGTCGCGACTGTGCATAACTCTTAAAAACCAAAAATCTAACGCTAAAATCTTTTACTAGAAAACTTTCTATATAATTGGTGTTTCCATTCATGAACTTATATGTGTAGGCAATGGATTATTTGAAAATCATTCAGGAAAAAACGATATCTTTGGCTGCAACGTGCTTCTTTAAACTTTAACGTATTGATTTGATTCAAATCAAAGACAAAAACACAGGGATTTTCATTAAGAACTTTGAAAGATATTGAAAGATCCTTAATCGAACAGAAATTGATGATCGAAGTTAGCTACCTGCAAATTTTGTTTTCACTAACCTTCTCATTATAAATTCTTCGTTATTCAAAAAGAAGATGAGTTACGAATACAATTGTTCAGTTCGTCTTGTTAGCTGTCAATCAAAATCGAGACAGCAAAATAGACCTTGACAATGCCTATTGTTTTTCGATTTATTAACAAAACATCCGGCGACAGCAAAGAATTACGGGTTTGAAAACTCGATAAAAAGGTCAGCTTGGCAAAACCTTCAGGACTTGAGGTTAAATATACATACACCTTCGAGGCTTCACTGAAAAAAATATTAGTTCAATCACTTTGATAAAAGGAAAACAACGTTTTTCAAGTTTTAACTAACCTTGAACTGCCTTTTTCTAGCGGTTCCTGACGCTTGGTCAATGAGATACTTTTGGTGAAACTCCTTAAGCCACATTGACATCAATGAATTGATATTCGAGTAGCTTTTGAAGAAAAGATACTTTATGGTTCTAAAGGTACATCGGGGAAACATTGGGAAGCAGGAATGCACCAATTGACAGCCAATTAGAGGATCCTGCAATACAACATTCGAATCGGAAGATATCGTTCATTCTCTGATCGTCACTTTTGCACCAACGATGGTTTGGAGCGATTTTCTAAAATGGGTCAGAAGAGAGAGAAGTTCAACGGATGAATATGCATATGAGTCGCTTCCTGATAACAAGTTGACAGTTGAGGAAATTCTTGAGCTAGCAGGTTTTGGAAAATTCCAATTTAAATTATTATTCATAGTAGGAATCCGAGTTTTCGCTCATGGCTGTAGCTTTGCACTGATGACTGTCGTGAGTACATCCATGCAATGCGAGTGGAGTTTGTCGAATTTCGAAAAAGCACTAATAACGGCATCGTTTTTTGCTGGCTTTGCTTTGGGCAGTTTTGCTGGTGGCATCTTTGCCGATAAATACGGCAGACTTAAAACAATGTTGCTAGCTTACTCACTGAGTGCGTTCTATTCAACTCTTAGTTCTTTATCGCCGTCATTTTTCTGGATGTTGGCATTGCGTTTCATGTTTGGCATTTATGTCGGTGGAGTATCACTCGGATACTTGTTTCTGATCGAATTCATGCCAAAGAGGTATCGTCGATGCGTGACCAGCATGGACCTCTTCTTTGGATTCGGAATCGTTTGCATCGCCTTGCAAGGTGCTACTATTCTACATGACATCAACTGGAGGTATTTTATTGTCATTGCTGAAGCATTGCCTCTCCTTTTGGCATCGATGTGTGCATTACTTGTACCTGAATCCCCGAGGTATTTGATTTCTGTAGGCAGAACTGCTGAAGCCGAAAAGATTTTCAATCAAATTCTACGAGAGAATCGCTCTCAGTGCAAAGGGGTCAAGCTCAAACAAGCCAGCTTCGTTCGTTCTTCTGAAGAAAATGGTCGACTGTGTGCGCTGTTCTCAGGCAGATATCTCCTGTATACTGCTTGTTTCGCATTCATATGGTTCTCCGTCTCAATGGGTCAAGTTGGCACGCTTTATTTGACAACCGAGTATTATCACATCCCCAGTGGCATGTGCGCGAAAACCCAGGATAGCCCCGGTCAACTGGAGGATCCAATCGCTTGTTTATATTGCAAAACATTGTCTTGGACCGACTATATGAATCTTATGGTTACTGGCCTCGGAGGAATTCCTGCATTTATAATTTCCTACATCACTATGGAGAAAGTCGGACGGAGGCTCACTGTTAGAGGGCTGCTGTTATTGATTCTAGTGATGTCAAGCATTTTAGTTTTCTGTTTGCCTCATTGGGCGTTAGTTATAAGTTTCGTAGTTGCCTATACAAGTGGCTATACATGTCACCTTGTATTGCAAGTATATGTATCTGAGGTTTACCCCACTTACTTTAGGGGTGTGGCAAACGGCTTCATAAAAATCTTCAGCAGGTCTGGTCATATCGTAGGAGCCTTTTATGCGCAGTATTTTATGAAAATGAACTTCATTATTTCGTTAAGCACCTTTTGTAGCTTGACTTTCATAGCTTGCTTGTTAACTTTCGTAATAACACAAGAGACGAACGGCAAGGATCTGAATGACACGGATGAAGCATGCATGGATGAAGGAGAAGAAATGCATTTAGTGACAGAAGATGAAGATCAGGAGAGTGGATAGTCTATGAAACATGTAGATTTTTAGATTGGTTTAAGCTATTGTGAATTTGTAAATCATTAGAATTGGTAGCAAGATTAATCATTATCTTCTTTAAGTATATAAGAAGGCTTTCAGGTACTAGTAGAATTGCTTTAGGTGCATATTAATTAGAAAACACATAGAAGCTTAAATTTTTCTTTATATAATGGGAAATTTTTGATTTTAAAGGCCCTGTTGGAAACTCGCAGGTTAGGAGATCAATAAGAAACAAGAGGATTCTTTGGATGGCAATTATGAGGATTAGCTTCCTAATCTTCATGCAAAGAAGAAGAAGGGCCGAGCACGTGCTTGCACTGAGCGGCTTGCAATCAGGTATTAATCCGAACGAAAAGTTCAAAAAACGAAAAAATTACAGGGACGTAAATTGACAGTTTGTTTTGGAGGGTAAGGGTACGAAATTTCCCACTTACAATAAGCCAATTGAAATTTTGTACTTAAATTGCACTATGCCTTTACTTAAAGAACCTCAAAGAAATACTTGTCGGTCATTTCCTTTCTGAATTGAGAACATTTGCAGCATTAGCATTATTTACATTTTCGACAAAAAAAGCATTTGGAATTTCGACTTAGATTTTCTGATTACTCTCAATTTTCGGACTTATTCAAAGAAACTCAAAGGTTGGGATGGTGTGACACCCTCACGCCACCCTGGCATTTACGAAAACTGAAAATTTCCATCTTTTGATGAAGTTGATGTTTCGCATAGAGTTGGATTCTATCAATGAACAGAAAAAGACGGGTGACCTTCCGAACAAGTAACTCATAAAGCTTGACATGAAACAAGAAAGTATCGATTTGACATCATGTAGAATTCAACTTTTATTTATCTTAATTGAATAACCGTCTCACATGTCCTTTTTTGCAAAGCTGAATTATGCAACTTGATATTATGTTCTTAATCGAATAAAGACGCAGAAATATCTGGTTTCAATTTCTCAATTCTAGTCTTCTTCAGCTGTCCGCGCTTCACGTTGCAGTCTGACGAGAACGCAGTTTAAAGCGAAATTGAAATTGAAGAAACAAAATGCTCCTTGAAATTTGAGTATAGGCATTTGGCTTTAAATGTAATTGAGGAAAATAGAAACAGGAAGTACAATGATTCCATCTGTTCTTCTATGATCATTAGCAAAATAAGAACTTGAAAGTTCTTCATTAAGAAAACAAGACAGATAGACATGTCGTTTGCTTGAAACATGGTATGAATGTCATAGAAAAAGATTCATATTTTAAGACTTTGTTGGTAAAAGAAGGCCGTTGTCTCTATATAGGAGAAAAGCATTCCTACCATTCTATTGCGTCATTGACAGAGACAATAGCCTGATTTCTACTCTTATAGAAAATCAATGTCGAAGTCGTAACAACGAAAAAAGTACAGACAACAATCTGATTTGTTACTGCAAAATTTACACAGTAAACAGAATAGGTAAAAATTGCCATTTGCTGGGATACTAAGTTGAAACATGTACGCCGATTAGCAATTTCTAATTCTGTTTGTCATCTTGTGAGCCGTCAACTTTTTCCGTGATACTCAGAGTGAATTCAAATCTGATTACAAAACTTTCATTTTGCCTTATCAAATTTTTACTTAAAACTTCCCTTTGAGATTTAAAAGCCTGTAAGTCAAGTGGCTGTTTTTGTCAATATTTGATTGCAGTAACAATTCGTTTGCTACATCATATCAAAAAATATAAAACACAGAACGACTATAAATTTGTGTGCATCTATGAGTGGTTTTAAGAATAACAAAAGTGCAAAATATAGGCTATATTTAGGCAGCGCAAAACAATATCTCTCTGAAAAAGTTAATGAAATAGGATGTTACGCCACAAGTATGACTTTCAGCACAACAGCTAACACAGTAAACTATACGTTCTACTGTGTCAAATTGATGGTGATAAGCAAGTCTTTCAAGAAACTTTAGAGCATCAAGGCTACGTTCACACTGTTCTATAATCGATTCTCTACGTTTCTGTTGACGAAAGTGATGTCCATCATACTAATCCATTTCGAAATGACCACGTTTTGATTAAGGTAACTGGTAAATGTTCACACTACTCCAATTAAAAAAACATTCGATAAAAAGCCTCATTTTTAAACAAATGCTAAGGCAGTATTTCTAGACAGAAATTCCGCCAAACTCCACCGTCATCTGAATCGTCAATGAAATTTTGCAAAAGCGACAGTCTATTACGAAATCTTCATCTTCAAATGTCTGGTGCACCAGAAAGCACATTTAGAATATTTTGTGAGCATAATCAAGTTTCTACGTTTTTGGTGTTCACGCAACAAAATAGAGTGTATAAAAACACAGCAAATTCCAAAGTATCCGTATTCATTGCAGAGCAGTGTGAGCTCAAGGCAAAAACAGAGAGATTTTTTTCGGTTAACGGAGTAGTGTGAACAGGGCCTAAGTAATTCAAGGTGAAGGACGCAAAACTCCGACTTTGAGCTGTCTGTAAATGGAAAACCAAAAACCTCATAAAAAACCAAACTAGAAGCTGGTCTGTGTACATATGTCTCACATCAAACGGAACTTTTGATCAAAACATCATGGTTGACCTACTATGACCGTAATTATGGCTGGCAAACTAGTGTTGCAATGACACTAAAAATACGCTTAGACTTACTGTGAATACATAAGTAAGAAAAATATCCAAAACTTTGTCCTAAGCTTCTAGAGCCTTGAAAAGCTACGAATCTTGCATGCATTTCTCCTCATTAGATCGATGTTTTCTTCTCTTGAAGAAATTTCTAACGTTACACTGCTTTTCCTCCATTCATTGTCAACAAGCTTCTTTTTCTACCCCTCATTTCTACGCCACTCAACAAAGCCCTCACGAATATAACAAGAGAAGAAACACTTTGATAAAGCGAGGTGATGACACATAAATCAAAGAACATACGTGCTATAAACAGCATATTTTAGACTATGTCATGCATGTCCTAAAAGTGTCAATATATATATATATATGAGGCATAGCACGTTCGTACAGCTGTCTCAGCGTACAATTTTAGACACACTCAAAAGGGATACGTAAGTTTCGTATGATATTTAACAAACATAAACCCTCCAAATACGAATAGATCGAAAGATGGTAAAGATAACAAAGCGAAGAACAGTCGGGTTCTAAACAGGTGGAAAAGTGCATGGAAATCGATTTAGGATGCCTTGCGTCTTTTGAAAACGACAGGTGTAGTGTTGGTTTATATGATTACCCGCTTCAACGATGATTATAAAATTAAGAAATTTGATTTAAGGCCATTCCAATCAAATGACAACAAAAATGCTCTTTGAATTCTTTTTCCTTTATCTACCTGAGCTCTGAAGTTTAATTACAAAGATTCCGCGTATTTAGAGGCAGTCCTGACGGATTAATTCTCGTATCTTGTGCATTGTGGAATACTAGAATTTCTAATTTACCACGCCCAACACCAACGCTAATTTCAGCCTTACTAAACAGTATTCTGAAACTGCTTTTTCTCTAGATTGAAAATAAAGTTATAATCAAGTAATGTGACAAAATACCAGCGTAAAAATTGTTCATCTTTCTCAAGCCAAAGTGGCTTATATCTGAAAAACTCTTCAGACAAAAATTAAGGGGTGTGGTTCGGGTTCGGTCGTTGAATTGTTTTCACAATGAGCTTATGAAAAGTAGTTTTATCATTTTTGACTCTGAGAGGGAAATTTATGATACAAAAAAATCTGAATAAAAAGTGCGAGATTGAACAATACAAAACCATTTTTTGTCTGAAAATTAAGAACTCTGCTAGAAGTGTTCGGTAATAAACAACTAGGAATAAAGAGGTTTTACTTATTGCTTCAGTGTCGAAACTTTATATTGTCGTCAAATATCTTTAACCCCTTTTTGACTTTTTAACAGGAAATTCAATAGGCCGGGACGTTAACTATACATGAGTTTTAACAGATAAAGTATTGCATTAAGGCTAGTTTAAAATTTGATTACCAAAAAAAGTTAATGGCACAAGGTCATGTCAGTATATTGTTCCCGTCACCTATATGTAATATGGCAGGTCCAGGCGCTGATTGGAACATTAACAATAGCCTATTGTTTAACTCATCCAATGAGAATTTAAGTGAACATCGAAATTCATCGGAACATAATGTCTTTGATTAAATGAAATAAATTAACTATCCGGGACTGCTAAGCAAATGTGTTTGACAAGAATTCAAATGGCTTAAAAGGACGACATAGAATTTTACTCAGACGAAAACACAGTAACATGACATTACATTTATTATATAAAAGTAAGATATGGCTTCAAATTATTGTCAATATAGAACTATTGCTACTCCTAGGGAATTAAGACTTTTACCAGGAGACGTAGGCAGTAGTTTTGAAGGAACAAGTGAAAATTTGCTATGTTAATCTGAATTAATCACCCCTTTTTCCACAGCAAATATCTGCATTCTCAGTGGCTGAAAGAAGAGGGTGAAATTTCTGTAAATGAGGCAACCCCCTTCTTATGATGAAGAGATCATAATCGCTCAATCAATCTTTTTCCCCAAGAAGGGGGACGACTCACATCTTAGAAGAATTTTCGTCCCCTGTTGATGCAGACGAGCTTCAACAGATTGCAGGTAATTTCAGATAAAAAAACAAATTTTAACTAAAACCACAGGAATCTTGATGAGCATAGCATACGCCCTTAAACAGATGCACAACAACGGGTCTTGAATCTCTCTATTCTGTGCTTGAATGTTGACGGAAGCATCAGATCGCGTCACCGATTCGCATTGAACATCTGCACTCTACAATCTCTACGATGTCTTTTCTTTTCAAGTTAAACCGTTGTTTGCTCGTGACTGAATACATTCTGGAAAGGGAGATGCGACATCTTTCGAAAGAAAGATACGCTTTATAGAAGTGCTCTCCAGCTGTGTTTATCGACATGATGATTCAAGTAACAAACAGAGCAGGCTTCTAAATGAAACTGCACTAAGCCCATTCAGATTTTATTGACATTTAAATTTTCTTTTCTAAGAGGTAAGAATCTGTTACCTCGATGAATTAAAAATTTTTCTTCTGATATCAAATATTCTTCGGCATACAGAGGATCTTGCCGGTTGTCACAACAGTATGGCGGATACCAAACGATGATTCAAATCCACACTTTTGATGATTGGAAACACAGCTCGACCTTCATTTTGTAAACAAATTAAATTTAAGTAGCTTTCCGATGTTTCTTTTTATCAGATCGATATTTCTTGTTCTCCAGACGCCTCTCGTTTTCCCGTTCCAAACTGCAACAAAAAGTAGAAAGACAGTAAGATAGCCTCTGAAATTTCAGGAGCGTTTATAGCCGTCGGTGCAAAATTATGAAACAATTATGAAAACGGAAAGAATCAGTGCTTTAATGTTTCCGCTACGCGTTACACGTTAGTCTACTAGATCATCACACACTTTTTTATAAGAATACCTAACTTTTGCCGAGCCTTGATATTCTTAAAACATTTCGATTCTGAGTCTAAGATTATTCCAAAATTATTCTCGCCCGACACAACGTGTAAATTCGCCTTAAGATCAATGAAAAAAATTCAAATATTCTTTAATGTTTTGCTTCGTCACAAACTTGAACAAGAACAGAACAGAACATTGAATGTGGTATCTGAATACAAAATCTAGCCACTGAGCAAGACTACAGAGTTAATTACTCACAAAGAGATGAGTTTATACCGTGGGTACCAGAGCTTTAGTGAACGAGATGGCCAAACAGTGGTTCACTACCCACTCTTTCACCAAGGCTCTGGCACCCAGGGTGATCACTGTTCTTCAAATCATCTATATAGCGTGGAAGTGACAGTCGTTTTGCTTTGTGAGAAAACTAAGATAAACAAAAACTTAAGTCTTGATGAAGCTTTAGCCTGGCATTATTCTTAAAATATTCTTAAATTTTAGCGAATTTGAGCATTGATATTCTTAAAGACAATATTCTTATAGAAAAATGTGTGTATGCCACTTTCATATGCCTAAGATGGCATATTGGTGCTACGATATACATTTGTAATGCAAAAAAGAATAGAATTTAAAAACGTGGAAGTAGATCAGAAGAAATAAGAGAAACGCCGTCATTTGAATACAAATTGCCAAACTGACCAACGTTTTCTTTATATATTTAATATAATCTAACATAATATAACACATTAATGCAGAGAGGAAGTACAGACCCTACGCAATAACTTTCTTAAAATGTCCAGTTAAGGTAGCATAAAAAGTAGTAGCTCCTGGGAAATGAGCTGGTAAAAAAGTAGTCAGCGACGACCTCCTCAATAATCCTAATTTATGTCGACATCCTGACTTATCTGTACTCATCTTTCCGTTTCTCTCCACCCGCTCCCCTGCGCCAAAAACTGCCTTACTTGTCACTTTAAACTAATCGCCAAAACTTGTTGGTAAAGGAGAATCATATAACAACTTTTCAAAAAGTTGATCTGAATATGACCTTTGCTTGAAAAAAGAATACAGAAAGGAGAAATCTACCTCTCCAGTATCTTTTTGACGGTATCTTCCGTTGGGCCTTCAGGTACATAACTTGCAGCTTCTATCATTTCTCTAAGTTTTTCAATCGCATCTTTAAGATTCCGAGATTGCGATCGATATTTGTCAGAGAAAACAATGATCTCTCCATCTTTGTTCATTCTGTTCTTTTGCTAGAAGTAAACAAATGCGAGTCAAATAATGGAAGTAAACCATAGAAAAATTCGTAGGTAGCTTTCTTACTACTGTGAAAGTAGGCGATTCAAACGTATAGAAAGACGAATGCAAATAAAAATTATCAACACATTTAAGAGGTTCAAAAAACCTTATGTCACATTAGAAAAAGACCAGGCTGATAATGAAAGTTTGCAAAGGACCAATCTGAACGATCAGAAGATCCACTTCTAATTCTCCCTAAAGGCAGCATATTGCTGCACTGAAAAACGGCCACCAACCTGAAGGCCTAGCCGTAACGTACTTCTGTAGCGCAGTAAATGTCAACAAGGAAGAGTGAGTAAAGTGACCTTAAAGTAATTTTTTACACGGCAACTTTTCAAACAGTTAGCTTTAACCAAGATACCATTGAATCATAGAGCTAAACTGGAGCATAGAAAAGCAAAGCTGATATAGTTTAAGACATAGGGACAAAGAGAGCGCATTTTACAGACTATTAGCAGACAATAAGAAAATACATGGTCAAAACAGTTGCAAGTTGCAGAGATCGTAGAAACCCAAACGCAATTAAAATTTATACTATCAGGCATCATTATACTATCAACGTTTAACCGTTGGCCATTTTCCATGCTTTTTGACATTGCCAAAAAGCTACACTCTAAGAACGATTTAAAGATCTGGATAAATGGTCACGTGATACACGTTTGTGAGTGGTTACAAGTGTCTTGGAGTGCTTTTGGACACCAGCCTGAATGTGAAAGATAACGAGTGCTGTAGCACGAATTGCTGCTGTAGCATGAGACAGTCGCAGCTGAATGCATATTGTGTTGCTTAAAATGATGCATTGCTCTACACCGATGCTAAATATTTCTGACATAATTGTCAAGAGATTTGAAAATCTTCAAAAAGAGCCTTGAAAATCACTCATCGACATCATGAGTTCGATCAAGAAAGTGGATTGATGACCATATTAAACCACAAGAGGTTTAAGGCAGATTTTTTTATGTTTAGGTGTCTGCAACAAACTGTAAACCAAAATTTGCATCCTGTGGTGAAGTAGTTAGCCACAATGACGATATTTGTATTCCAAGGGTCAGGACAGAAAACGGAAAAACGTCCTTCTAGTTCCAAGGCTCATTTTTTTTAAAACAAAATACCAGTTGGCATTCGAAGTTTAAACTCCATTGTTGTTTTTAGGCATCGATTTAAAAAACATCTGCAATGATTCTAGCTGTTTTTTTACCTATTTCAAAATTATAAATATAAAAAAACGAAGGACAATTCAGGCCTTTTACTCTGCAAGTTTCAATTTTAACTTTAAACAAGGCCCTTATTGATAACAGTACTTGTAGTACTGACAACGTTTACCCTGTATAAATATTTCTCTCATTATAATAATTATAACTCAAATTCTGCCGATGTTGCTTGTAAGTCTAAAAATTGTCGCCAGGAAGTGTCTCCAAAAATATAGGCACTTAAAATCATTCAACAAGGCGTTTAAACAGTAAAGTTTGGTAATTTTACAACGGAACATAAAGCTCTTGAGAAGTTCTGTTTCTCATAATAACAAGCTGATTTAGAAAAAAGACTTACAGACACTTTAAATGTCTGAAACAAGTTTTTAGAACATGCATAACAACTAGCCAAGAAATCTAAGGATATAAAAAAAATATATTGCAAAATGAAGTTAGTAAAATTCAGCAGCCTTTAAGGCCTAACACTAAGAAAAGACCTCAGGAAAGAGAACCAAAGCTTCGGAGAGGTAAGAAACGGTCAACGCAAACAACAACAACAAAAACAAAAACAAAAACAACAACTGTCATTTTACGTTACACAAAATATCGTAATTCTTGCAAAACAATAAAGGACAAAGGCAAGTTTATAATAAAACGTTTCTTTGTCCCGACAAACAAAAACCAACCAACATTGCCACAGCCCGATGTTTCGACTGCTTCATAATTCGATACATCGAAAAAAGTTACCCAATTCACAGTTCTCTCTGCCTAGGCCAGTTTTGATTATTCTGATTTCTGACAATACTATGTCTTTCTTGCAATGTTAAAATATTTCAAAATTGAATGTATGTTCTGAAATGAAACGAATCAAGTCATTAAAGGCGAGAAGAATCAATGAATTTGTTCCAAAACCAGCTGCTCCTACAGAAAGATCCTTCAAGATAAGATGGTCTGGATTTTTTGGCTATCAGCCAGAAAATCCTTTGATTCCCCTCCGAAGACGATTCTACCACAATTCTGACATCATTGAAGAGGCGTAAGATGTTCTTTAACAAAAGCCTTTTAATATCATTTTGAAGTGGCCTTCAAAACTATCATCGTTTATGCTCTTATACCCATCAGTACAAATAATGTGTTTTCCGTCGATCTTATGATCGTTTACAAGGAGCCGCAGTTTCTTATCAACGTTGAAACAAAATGGAATACGGCTCAGTCGACGTAGAAAATTTCGAATAAATCTTACGATGTTTTTGCCCTGCTATTTATTGTGATTGTGTGAATCCATTGGCTTTTCACTGGATGCTCCATTGAAAATATTACTCCATTTCAAAATTACCGTTTCAAAAATTTCAATTCGTATATAGGAGTTTTATTTGAGTCAAACTTTGGGCTCTAGGTCCTTGTTCGACATACGTCACCAGATCAAATAAAACAATCGAAAACATATCTTTCCTACAATCAACTCACATATTTACAGAATCGTGACGTTATTGTATTAGCTTCAGTTTTTCCTTTCTTTCCTAGCAAATACATCATTTTCCGTCACCTACCTCAAGCCCAGAGATTTCATAAATTTTTCACATCGGTAGCTTACACATAGTCTATTGATTGAATTAATTTTATACACAAAAGCTTTATTTTTGGTTGCGATTTCCAATCAATCAATTGAAATCTGTATGTTTGCTAAAGTATCTCTCTTCCGGCGGTATATTCCAAGGCTCATTAAAGCAGCAACAGGGAAGAAGCCTTGATTCATAGAACTGGAATCAGAACAGTACTGTGCCAAAATTTACAATCAGGTGTTCTAAGAAAATTTCTTCGATTTTCTTTACATCAGCAACTTAAGGCTTTGCTTTACTAACTCTTGATCAAACAAGGCTTCATATCACAGAATCCCAAGATGATACTAAAAAAATTGGGAAAAATTTGCAGAATACAGAAATTACGAAAAGCTTTTTCGCAAATTCCTGCTTTTGCGTGCAGCTATAAATATCAATGGCATTGGAAGAGCAGCCCCTTTCACAAACTAAATATTCACACAAAAATAGCATGTGAATAATGAATCAACAGGGGATTGCATTAATAAATAATATGTTTACTAAACAGTTTTAATTTGATTATAAAGAGGTCAATACCTGTTGTGCAAGTTTTTCCTTCACATCTTCTGATATCCATTCTGTGTTGGCTAGTTTCAATCTGATTTCTGCTTTAGTATTAACTAGAAGGGAAAACACACATCTTTAATATGTTTTAAACTACTCGCATATAAGTAAAAGGTCAATAAGGAAGGAATGGATGAAGGAATGGTTGTCTATCAGCCCGGGCAGGCTACTCTCATTGCCTAACAGGGGGGTCCAGTCAGGTTCAATGAGGGTCAAAGCTAAAATGTTAATGTCAAATCGTAGTGTTTTTGACAATAACCTCCAAATGGTAGCATAAGGACGGAAATTATGTCATTGGTAGCACCAATTTCTTTGTGCGCACCTGGTTCTTCTTTGAAAAATTTCTTCACCATTGACTGTTGTTGATTAGGGAAAGATAAAACCTTGCTCATTGTCTCATTGTCTGTAATAAATCGCAAGCTAAACTAAGCAGTTTTATCTATGACCATGACAACAAACCAAAACTCAGATTTTGGGATAGTTGGAGGGTCATGGTAGCCAACCTTCTGATAGAAGATGGTACCTGATGATGATGAAACTAAGACAGCCTTTCCACTTGCCTGGGTTAAAACAAAAACGGGTTAAAAGTTATCCGTTTCTGCGTCGCGTTCCCACTAACCCACTTGAAAAACGAATAAGTTTAAAAACGGGTCTCAGAGTGGGTCAGTTTTAACCCGGGTATTTTTTACCCACCTGCGAGTTAATGGAAACGCCGAAACCCGGATAACTTCTGACCCACGTGCAACAACAGCAACGTTTAAGAATTGAGATGGCGCCGAAAAGCAAAAAACAAAATCCTCGATGTCGATTTTGCATCCGTTGGCCTACAACGATGGAAATTGAAGGATTATTGATGCAAATACTGATTTCTCTTACAATTCTGCATACGTTTTCGAATATTTCACCCTGAACCCGGCTTAGTGGGAACGATCAAAAATGGATTAAAAACGTGTCAAAGAAAAATGCTGTTTCCATTGACTCGCTTTAAAAACGGATAACTCGGTTTTGTTTTAACCCGGGCTAGTGGAAAGGCTGCCTAAGCCATTTGATAAGACCCAGTTTCGATAAAAACACAACGGCTTAGTTTAGCTCGCGATCGGAGATGATGATGCCAGCACCTTGCGCTAATTATCTTGCATGATTGCAATTTAAACACCTGCCAATTTTAAACTGGAGTCATCAATATAATTCCATAACGAAAATATGTATCACAACTCAAGCCTCAAGTGCAGAAATCAAGAGATGGTATTATTTCCTCTGGTATATTTCTTCCAAAGATCAAGATAAAAACAAAAACTTCCCCAAGCAGCACTGTAAATGCAGTTGATGAAGAGAGGTGAAACAAAAACTTCCAAAAGTTGTTTCACTTTCTTCAATATTTCGGCATTTGCCCTAGCAAAAAGTAATAACCCTAAATATGTTTAACTTTCTATTGACAGCTCATGTACAAGCTCTATAGCCAAGGGCTTCGTTAACAACCGGTTCAACTTTGTTTAAACCTATTGCTATCGTGATGTCAAACATCTAAAAAACATGTATACTTCTAAACAAGATCTCCATCATAAAAAAAACTGCAGCAAATCTTTCCGTCAATTGATAATGGCTTCCTATATTTCGATTGTCCTAACTGAAGTTGCAAAGCATTAAGAAGATTCGGGATTGTTTCATGCATAAGAAATAAGATTATTCAAATTGTATTTGGGGGTGGAAATAATCTTGTCATAAGTCTTATTTAAATTTAACTGAAACAAAAATCTTAATCAACAGAAATGTGTAAATACCACCTCATTGAATTTACCTTTGTTTGTATTCTGACCACCAGGACCTGAGCTTCTTGCAAACTTGACGCTTATTGACTCTATGATTGGAGATAAACAAGAGAAAAATTTTAATCAAATACCTTCAGGCCTGGCAATATAGATTATATGAATGCGGTATACCACGTCCAATAAACTGTAAGAAAAAAACAAAATTCCATAAAACGTTCTGCAAAAGAGTGGCCATATCTCGTAATGCGAGTAATCCTATTTCTTTTCCAACGTCGCTAAACGTAATTCGTGGCAAACTTAGATGAAAGTTAGCCTTAAGAGTAATTAGCAATTATTTTCCAATGCTTTTTTCTCGAACATCAAGCCTTAACCTGGTCATCCATTCTATAACGATTCGTCGCTGTGGAGAAATTTGTGCATTGATCGTTGAAAATTGAGCGTTAAATTACCAAGTTAAGATACATGAAATTGGAAATTATATCAAAAATGTAAACGATGAAATTATGATTAAAGATAACAAAAATGTAGAATAAAATATCACATAAATTCTAAAATACAAATCCTTCTAAGTATGCGTTATATAACAGTTTCCCTGCTGTAACTACATGTTACATTATTTGCCTTTTTGAAATATTACCTTTCAAAGTGTCTCGCTTAAAAAAATCTCCTATGATCGAAGATTGAGTCTTTCAACTATTTTACTTTGAAAAGAAACTTTTTACAATTACTTTCCATAAGCCAAATAACATGCTATTTTAGGGGAAGGACAATAAGACCTGGTTTACACGGGATCAATCTAGGCCGGAATCGATCTAGACCGGGAGCGATCCCAAACTGGTACGGATCAACCTACCGTTTACACGGCAATGCTTGGGATCGATCCGCAATCCGTGCAATTTTGGTTCGCTTTATAGAGCATCCTTCTAGGACCCTATAGGATCCTGTAGGATCCTGCAAGATGTTTCACTGAGGTGGCTTTAACATAGTGTTTTCATGAGTAATAATGGCCTCAGAAAGACATTTGATTGCAAGCTCTAGAATTCTTTTCGATGCTTACTGTACAATACATATTATCATCATTTTTTTGAAAAAGTGCGTTTTTGAACCAGCCAAAGTGGTTAACAGCTTTCAAAGCTCTGGTGGCCTGTTTAGCCTGTTTATAAAATCTCGCCAGGAGGATGGCTATCTAAAAAAATTCTGTATCTGTTGCCCCTGCCAACATCACCTCTGTCGTACTTGCACACACATTAACCAATCGACCACTATCATCAACCATAAACAATCCTTCCACATCGATCTCACTTCACCTTTTTTTCTTCCTGTGTGATTTACTGTATCGTCTGCACCAAATGCCAATCTCTTTATATCGGCGAAATGTTGCTAGCAAAATCCATCTGACAGAAGAACACGATGCATATAACAACATATCTCAACATTATAACTCCTCCAATCATTCTACTGCCGACATGTCCATCCTTGGGTAATTGCATGCATCGCAAGACACCACCAAACGGAAGACTTTGGAGAAACATTCAATTTTTAACCTAAAAACTCTTTATCCTAATGGTCTTAATAAACATTTTTATTTCCTTCAATAATTTATTTTTATATCTATTTCCTACTCTTTTCTTATTTTCCTTCCATTCCCCTATTCTGTTTTTTTAGGTTGCATCGCATCTCGAAATTCATTTCTATTTATCGATTCTCGCCTTCTCTTTGCTCGGCTCGTTTCTTTTCTAGCGACTTGATAACGAATATATACTCAAAACGTCGTGTTCTTAACAATCAACTATTATATTTTCATTCTGGTACTAAAGTTATTTGCTAACTATATTATTGTTATTCTGGATGAAGTACCACACGCAACATACATAATTAGATAAGATCATGGGCTCTAATTAAAGAGCCCTTAATGTTTTACATCATATACCAAGAAAAATGAAATTTGAATACAAGTACTGAAGTTTACCTTCTAAAGGGTTTGCTCTTCTGGAATAATATAATGGCTTAAATGATGTGGAGCCTTGAAACTAGAAGAAAAAATACACAATTCAATCACAAACAAAATGAATAGCTACCAAAAAGAAATTATGTGCTGCTCCATCACGACTCACCATAATTTCTTCTCACATAGAATAACACAACAATTAAGAGTAGTTAGTTCACAGAATAAAAATCTTGCTTACTACAAAACTGGCAAAAGGGGTGGGGTGGCAAAAAAAAGTGAATATACAAGCAAGGTTGGAAAGTGTATTTGTTATGAGGCATGGCAAGGTTAGAGGAGAGGGAGGAAAGATGAAGCTTTTTAATTTTAGTTTTGAAATAAGACAGGTTGTAAGAGTCTGGAGAGCAGGAAGAAGGTAGAGTGTTCATAAGTTTACAAGATCTTGGAAGGAAGGATGACTTGTGGGACAGATTTCATGAATTTATCAAAGAGACTTGGAAAGGATGAGCATTAGAAGATTACATGGAATAGCATACTTTTCTCAGCAAGCAGGGATCATAGCTCTGATCTCCTATGAGCAATGGCAGAGAAAAATCTGAAGAAAAAGAGGTATCAGCAACAGTGCAGATGAGAAAGAGGTTAAAAAGACTTTGTGAGGTTGCAGTTGTTGATGAGGTGAATGGCTTTAGATTGGATTTTGTCAAGAAGGCACAGGGAAGATTTAGAAGCACTGCCCCAAATATGAGCAGAGTACTCCAAAAAAGGATGAATTTGGGACTTATATATTGTTTAGAGTTGTGATGGTGAGAAGAATCCACTTGTTCAAGAAAGGAACCCAAGTTTTTTGAGGTGCTAAATGTTTGACAATAGAATCAATGGGAGATTTCCAGCTAAGGTTGGATGATACAGAAAGGCCTAGTTTTGAAAAAAAAGTAGAAATGTGTAAATCAGCACCATTCATGGAAACACAGGGAAAGTCAGAATTGGGATTGTGTGAAATTACATCCTGTATGGTTTTCGCCTGGTTAAACCTAACAAGATTGTTTTCACCCTACTTTTCAATTTTTGCTAGGTAATCAACGAGAGGTGGGACCAAATTATTTCTTTGCAGTAGAATTATGTTAAGAGTCAAAAGAGAAGGATGAGCTCAGATGGGTGTCATCAGCAAAAGAATGGATACTTGTAGCAGTGGAAATCAGTAGAGATCATTTATGAAAATGATGAATAAAATGGGAGATGTGACAAAACCCTGAGGAACATCAGCATAATATGTACAATAAATTGTAACATATCATTGGTTATTGTATCAACTATGCTTTGCCTCTGTATCAAGTGTTGTTGTTGATAAATTCTTGCTAGACCATGGGTAGTCAGGGAGGATGATAGTAGCTAAAAACTGCTGCTCCTTGACAGGTTCTCAGGTGTGCTCCTGACAATCTTGCAGTCTTGATATTGTGCAAATGAAATACTTTCATACAAGCAGGAGGCAGCGTCTATATTCTCATTTATGTAAAACATCGATTTTACTTTTATGAGTAAAGATTTTTACAGTTTAAGTTTTTTCTATTACATTCAACTCAATTAGTATATCAAGAAAAATGTTTAGAATCTTTTTGACATTTCATGAAACATTTTAATTTGTCTTCTCAAGGTACAGTAAGATATTATAACCGACGTTGTGATTGAAGTTGGAGTTCGTGAATAAAGGTTGCAACAAATGCTAACGCTCTGGCCTATTCTAAGATGCATGGAACTTACCACAAAACCCAGCTTTGGCAAGTCTAACTTTGGATGCACAAAGCTGAAAAACCGACGAGTCTGTTTCTGTTTAAAACCTTTTAGCGTTCTTGAATTCCTTGACATTGGGTTGTTTACATCGTTGGCGTTGCATTTTGAGCAGAGCGGCGTGAAGGAGGAGGGTCTGGCGAACTGACCTGTGTGATGTTGAATAGCTGTGTGAAAACTTCGAACATTTTTCGATCTTATTTGACTTATTACCTGCCTAGTTACTATTAATACAAACTGTTTGCAAGCTGTGTCTATCATTTTAAAACCAACAATTTCTCTTAAAAGCACAGAATGCAGATTGTTAAAAGATTGTTGATGGAAGCCATTTGTTTGTGGCCTCGCATTTCTTGCGTAGAACAGAGGTCAACATCAACAAACCACTGCAACAAACGTGCGAAACAAAATGGCCTCTAGATGGCGAACATGGGATAAAGATTATGCACTTGATATTTTGAATGACCCGCAACCACTAAATGAAACTGTTGAGCGAGCTGTGGTGACATTTGGAAGAGGGAAAATAAATATCAACTTATCTGAATGCTCTTTACCAGTTGTTGAGCCAGTGTCAATAGCCGGAAACTTAACGTCAGTCTCGACTCTGTTGACTTCAACAAATATCCATGGAAAATATATAGGTCTCGGTCGAGGGAGGGGAAGAAGATCCAAGTTTATTGAAGCACAAGGCTCATTTTCCCAGGATTTTCCAGGAGAAAGACCACGTTTTCCTGGGGCTGCTGGTGTAGGTACTGGTTTTTGTAGGACGTTTCCAGCCCAGATTGGAAAGTTTGCAAATTGTACACCGAAGTGAAATTTGAGAAAAAATATGTGCACTTATTTAAAAGTTTATTGCACCTTCGAGGAATATAAAGTGGACTATACTAGATACATGTCTGCTGCTTTTTGTTAAACGTTCTTACCTTCATATCCGGTTTACAGTTTTATTCTTCTTTTATTTTATCATTTTATCAGCAGCAAGTTGTTGTTGTTCATTACATTGTTGACATGGTTGTTCATTACATTAAAACTTGACATTTCTTTCAAATTTAATCAAATTCCTCATAGCTTGATCAATTGCACAAAGACTGTGCATCCGATATCACAAAAATTTGCTAATTGGCACACAGATCTTAAACTACCACAATGTAGTTTAACAATCAATGTCAAGTTGAAGTCAAAACAAATTTTCAAATGGAAACATCTCAAGTGTGCAGTTTACTGAGAATAGCAAACTGCATGTCAAGTGTAATGTTACAATATACTGTGATGTTCAATGTCAAGACTATTTCAAGTACCAATTCAGAAAATTAGAGCTGCAAATTATAAAAGTTTCTTAGCCTTTTTCAATTTGGGTAGGGTTGTTTCTTAACTATTGAAAAATTGAGTGACTGTTTCTGATTCTTATAAAAAAATGAGTGTACACACCCAAAGTTATTATGTGCACACAACAAACTTTCCAATCTTGGTCTCCAATTTATAACTGAGCTTCTTCTATTTTAATGTCATTTTAACTTAAAAGTGAATACTGCGCATTGCTTAGCATTTTGACAAATAAATTAATGAATAAAAAATAATATTGTATTAGCTGAGTATATGTGAAAATGGAAAGACCATAAAAACCAGAATGTTAGTATGATATATAAT
>NW_027019762.1:8392900-8412745 GCF_013076305.1 Rhopilema esculentum | reverse complement strand
GTAATAGTAACAGATAACCAGTTTGTTGACAAAGAGAAACAATTTGTTCTGTTGTATTTTGAAATTCTTCTATTTCAGCTGAAATACAGCTAAGAAAGATCTCTCTTTTTCATTTGCACTTGTTATTTGTTTTATTGTTAAGCTGCACTTTCCAAGATAACAATATGTTATATAATGTCAGCACAAAGATCAGAAAGCTTACTCAAAGTGGCAACAGCATTCTATCTGCCTTGACAACTAAAAACTTCACTTAACAAGCTAAAATATGCAGTCTTCTACAAAGATGCATTTATGACATGCTGCAGAAGCTCAAGAGAAAATGTTTAATTTGTCCATGTTTTTAAGATTCAAACAGTCATTTGGCTACTAGAACATTACTTATCTATTGCCTCCATAAAAACCTCTCAAAATTTTAATGACTACCACCGGGCACTTATCAAAGTATTTACATTTTTGCTGAAGTCTAGGTTGTATAAAAATAAGAGGCAATATTCCAAAATGTTATTTGAGTATTTCTACTACCCTTCATCTTCCAATGTTAGCTTTTCTTGGGGCAAGAAATTAAAATACAATGCAAAAAGACTATTTGACCATGAAGCATGGAATATCCTACCTCCAGTGTAAACTTTATGCCAATGATAATTCTTGCTAGAATCTTCCAATACTGTTTTCAGCTAAAAATGCATCTGAATTAACATCCTGGTTTATAACATTTTTGTGCCAGATTTAATCCGGGTGGATTGTAGGTAACATTTTTAGTCGTGGTTATAGTAACATTTCTTGGACATTTCTCTCTGATACTCTCTCACCATGTTCAGTTACAGTTGAAAAAGTCATCACAAGAATGGCCAGAGTTAAAAAGAAGGTATTAATATTTTGAATTTTTGCATGAATTGCTTTCTATTCCTATAAAAAGACAATGTTGATGCTATGTTGATAATATTCTAATTATCTCTCTCCTTCTAGCACAAGTGAAGAGAGAACAGAAACTACTCTGCATCAAAAGTCAAATCCTCCTGAAAATGCTTCCAAAAACGAAGAGTGTGATGTACAGGTCTTTTGTCAACATGATTATGTTTTTTAAAGAACAGTACAGCATTTACATTTATGTCTATATTATGGTAAAAAGTAACTATCTCTGAAACCACAATATTATACTAACTGCATATTTGAATGCCATGAATTGCAAAAGAGTTAAAAAACATTTTATTTTAGAAAGGAGGTTTATAAGCTACATTCCACTGCCCTAATCTTTGGTCCTGGACTGACATGTGTTCTAAACATCCTATTTTGATTGCTATTTTTCTTGAATTTTTTGTCATTTTTGTTCTTTGGCGGTTGGGCTTATGTCTTAGATCCCAATTTGTGATGTTTATTTTGCCTTTTTGCAGAATCCAGTCAATGGGGAAATAACAACAGAGGTCCAAGCCTGTGCCAAATCACTACCAGTGGAATTGACAATAAGCCCAAAAGAGCTAACAACAGATTTCCTCAAAGTTTGTAGCACTTTCCTTTTTAGTAAAATTTTATCATCTGATCTCTGTAGACTGAGCTATGACACTGCTACATTAATTTATACCTATTACAAAGGCAAGGCAACATGCAACTGTAAATTGGCTGCTGCTACATATACTTTGTGGTTGTGTTTATTGGCTGCTGCTACCTATATTGCTCTTCCTGCAGAGAAGCTTGCACGTTACTTGTTACTTACACATTTTGAGTTTTGCTATCCCGTACATTTTTCTTCTTTTTGATACACAGATCTGTTAACATGATTTGAAATTCAAACGGAAATGCTCTTCTCTAGGGTTTAAATGAGAAAGATAAATGGATTGTTCTTGATGGTGCACCCAAGTATGAAGATACCAACAATGTAAGATTTTGTTGAAAACTTTTTACAGATCCTTCAAGTCATTTTATCAAGCAACTACCACTTGGGAAATGTTTAGCATTTTCAGCATTATTGGGAGAATTTAAAATGATATCAAAGGCTTGAACCAGGAAATTTCATTTAAGGGAATAAAATGTTAAACTGAAATGTTTTAAGAGCTTAGGACCATGGAAACCATGGGAGAGACTCAGCTTGTAGAATTTTTGATCGCAATATTTATGGAGTAAACAAGCCTAGACTGATTTGGCTGGTATTGGGTGTTATAGAAAAAGTAAACTAATAAATATACCCAGATATTTGTTTCCAGTTACTAGCCAACAATAAATAGTTTTTAGCTAACAATAGTTTAAATAAAGTTATTAGCCAACAATAAATGGTTTTTTTTTCATTATGAGTAAAATTCAGGGATAGGATCTGACATAATCCTATTTGCAATCCAAATAAGTTTCATTGCACCACCAAAAATTGCTTGTTTGTACTTACTAAAATCATTTCAATTGCCCAGGAGTTAATAGAAATGATCAATGAATCTGGGACAATTGAGGCATTTCAGCAGTTTGGATGCGGAAAGATCTTGGTCAGGTAGAGTTATTTCTTTCAAGTAGCCAGTTAATACCTCAAGTAGAATATTTTTTCTGTACAGGCTAATCCAAAGCTGCTTTGTCTGTACAGGTATGATGTAGCTCAATTTTAGCCAACCAATACTTAAAGTGCCTATGAAATAAAATTTCACACATTTTTAAAGAAATTGAAACTTCTACTTTTTTTTGCAATATAAAACGAAAAGTGATCCAAAAATTTGCACGGGAAAGTTTGTTTTAGGGGTTTTAAAAACGATGAGTGTGAGGACAAAGCATAAGAATCAATGATGTCACAAGGTTTGCAGTTGGCTCTGTCTACACCATTAACACACCATACCACTTAGTCAGGGCTGTTAGTCAAACAATTGTGCAAATTGTGATACAAGCAAGAAATTTTGTAAAAAGGGGTCGTTTGATACGCTAAAAAGGATTGGATATGGACCGTCACTTAAAATTGCCCCCTTCAGCTATTTTAAGTGTAGTTCCTATAGCGACCTCCATTTTGCTTAGTGTACTAAATACCAACTGCTTCTGTGTTTGCTAACTTTGTGACGTCACCGATAGCATGCGCTTTGTCACAGTCGAAAACACAACAATGGGATATTCAGCCTAAATTTTAAGACGGTTCCGCAAGAAAAAATCAACTCAACATATATCATTGAAATCACCAAAATTTGCTCATAAAAAGTGTGTCTTTATCTAAACTTGTCAAATTTCATTTCATAGGCACTTTAAGAAGCTTAGATTAACCAATCAAATCACAGCATCCCTGAATTCATGTCAGCACTTTATCTGCGGTTTAACATGAAGTATTACTGTTACTATATGTAAATGGACACGGTAGTATGTAGACAATGTGTCAGGTCAATTATTCTTATCTGGAATCAGATTTCCTTTGTCAGAAATGAAAGGCACACATTGCCTGTTTCTCGAATTTCTTATCTCATGACACGTTGTGTCTGCTTCAAAAAGGTTATAGTTTTTAAAATAATTAGTAACATCTTTTGATATTTATTCATCTGTTGTTTCTTGTGTTTCATCATATTAATTCTTGTTACGATAGTAACAGTTTTCATCACAGAAGAATCAACTTTTTATTATCTTCTTATCAACAATGTAATCAACTCGCAGACTGAATGTAACCAGATAATGGCAGACATAAACAATTGTGTCTTGTGTTATTTTCTGTTGCACTTGCTTTGTCGCGACAAATATAAATATTAAGAGACAGACATCAACCTGTTTTTCATCGAGGTCATGACCTATGGGTTTGGCTGATTAAGTTTTCAAAGAGGTTCTCTTTCCTTTGCCATGACACAGAAAGTATATACAGTTTCCCGAAGATCGCATAAAGCGTGAAACTTGGTTTTACAACTTAGAGCTGTCCTGTACAGCGAGTCTCTGTACAGAATTTTTATGAGCATTTGAAAACTATAGAAACAGTAGTGATTCTCGCTGTTTACAGCTGCAAACATTTTCCCCGGCAAGTTTCTGTTGGAAAATTTGCTCGTATGAAAAATTAGATGTAGGATCCCGAATGCTAGAAACTCTTGAGTGGCATAGAGATTGAAATTTCCAAATGTGTTAAGAAAGTGGAGTACTCGACGTCGACCTTAGTTTCTTATTTAAATTGAGTGGGGTTTTTTGGTGTGCTTGGTCCCGGCAAAAGGTGTGCTTGGTTTTAGTCAATTTTTACTTACCCTCGTTGCAACGTACTTCGGATATAACGTACTTAATAAACTGGCCCTTGAAGTACGTTATAACTGGATTATACTGTAGCACTTTTACATAAGGCAGAAAAGATCACTATAAATTTATTTACTTCGTTTTTTCAGGATGGAAAGTGAACTGCATTGCGAGTGGGTCATCAGTTGGTTGGATGGCAGTCAGGTGACGGGTCAGTAGCTATTTTTGCATTTAAAGTAATTTCTATGAAGTGACACAGCGGAATTTTCTTTTTTATTTCTCGATATTGGAATATTTGAATATTATGTCCCTGCTATTGTTGAAGATCCAAGGCCCCAGAAGATGGGGGCCATAGAGCATGCATAATCTTAAGCTACGAGTCTTTAATTTGTCTTTGCCCCCATCCCATTTTCCAACTTGCATCGGAGCCTATGAGATCACATACTTGTTTGAAAATGGTTGAGAGACGTTAAGTTGAGAAGAAAGATACAATTTACCATTTCTACACCAATTTACCATTTCTACACCAGTGTTTTTGTGGTCTTGGTACCCAACCCCTGGTGCGTAGCTCAAGGTATCTCTTGGCCTTTTTGTCTCCACTTGCCTGGTTGCAGTTAAGATAGCCCCATTCAAAAGGCAGCACAATTCATTGTCTACGAAATAGACTAGCAATAAGGTTCTATAAATGATTTAATCTGATTTAATTTAGTTAATGCAAGATTTTGCAATAGAAAGCTGCCTAGGATACTGGGAGGAGCCATAACGGCTTTCGAACCCAGAGCCCAGATATCGCAGTACCGTAATCTATTTACAGTAACAATGAACAGATAGGACGTTATTTTAAAAAGATAATACGCCCTTTTGGAAGAACAGGTTTATAAGAACACGAGCTTAAAAATTGGTCCAAAGTTAAGAACAAATTAAGAACAAGTTGAGGCTGAGCTACTAAGAAAATGTAATTTTTAACAATGTTGTGAGACCCCCTGAAAATATTCTTGGGGTCTAGGGGTCTAAATATCTCAAAAAAGTCTAGGAGTTCTTTTTGGTGAATTTTCAAATTTGTCAGCGAATGAAAGATGCCTCATTGACTTTGTTTGCAAATTAGGCCTGAACACCCCTCTAGAGCACACTAGCTAGCAATGGCACTGCGTAAACCCTAACAATTTAATAACAAATTGAGAACAAAGCAGCCTCGAACTTTATTTTTCTGGTTCTTATAAAAAATATATGAATTCTTACAATAGCAATTAGGAAGATTTTAGTTTGAAACTCGTTGATCCATGGTTTCTTTTCTGCCATTTTCAGTCAAAATCCCCGGAAATCTTACTGGCCACATAAGCAATCTTTTTTACTCAATCTAATAGGCAATGATTTACTTTGAAATACCATGCTTCTTGTCTTTGATACTACCCCATGGCCGGTCCTTGTGCAGCTGCTAACCCTTTCCGTTTACTTCTGGGTGAGATTTTTATTTCTTTATTTTGAGTTCCCAAATCTATACAGTATGAAAAAGCTAGAATTTATCGCAAAAAATTATCATCCCTTTTTTTTCGATGTTCAGACGCCTCAGACACAATATCAGTGCTACGAGTCTGTGATATTGTCAATGATGATCAACCTACTGGCCTCGACGTTGGTAAGTGATTTCTTTTCTATTTCTGCAACTGATATAGAGTATCGTCCTTTGAAAAATTCGATGGCCCTATTTCCGTTTCTTGGCTCTAATACCAAACAACCTTAAAAGGATTATATCCGATTTTTCAATTCAGAGATTCTTTGCATTGTTTTTGTGATGTTTTCTATCCTGAATCTAGTAATAAAACTAGTAATAAAAACAATGAATAATAAAACTAGTTTTATGTTTTGCTAGCTTTTCTAACCAATTTATATTTATATTTTCGCAAGACATCATTAAGCGTGAAACTCAAAGTAGCAACTTCCATCAATCTCATTTTATACACCAAAAGCATGTACAGCTTTGCCTAGACGGCATTAAAACACTTTATGACAGACCGGTAAACAGTAATTTTCAGGTTCGTGACAAGGTGTTTAATTTAAGTCAATGCTCATTCCATCTAAAAGCTTTGCAATTTTTTAAGCCTCCGAAGAAGATCCTGGCAACAATAATCTGCTGACAAATGAAAATAGCTGATGGCGTTATACGATGTCCTGTTTCAAGATATCGATGCTTGAATGCCGGTGGGGCGTAATCAATTTCTTTTTACCATGACTGCCGTCATTTCCTTAGTTGTGTGACATTTCCTTCTTATAACTGAGACGAGGAAATAAATGTTTGGTCAAAGAATTGATACGTACCAAAAGCTGTACCTTATTGTTGCACTTTTGCGATGCTCTTTATGTAAATCCCTCACCATCCCTTTCAAGAAGAGACAATGTAAATAACGTTTTCTGCTAAAATGTGTTTGTTTCTTTCGTTTTTATTCATTCAGATAAGATGCATGATAAATTTTATTTATCTTCGGTAGCAACAAGATTATTTTTCAGCTTTACAAATTCTTTAGTTATTTTCAAAGTTTGTGTTTTTATTGATCATAATTTATTTCATTTCTTTTTTGTACTTTTTGGTGTAAGCAAGCGAAGTGTATTTGTTAGAAAGAGGGTCACTTTTAGAATAATATTATACCCACTCTCATTGGCTTGTATAATAAGAATTATTCCCACTTAAAAGATTATTCAATATAGTTCTCCAGTGGGACGTCACAATACTCCCATATATGCAAAATCAGTTAAATTTGTCAAAAATCGGGTGAGCTATGGCCAAAAGAAGACTTGAAGTTTTCTAACGGATTACTGTTATTTTGGCTCAGTTCACGAAGTTATAAACTGGAAGCAAATTACAGAGGTTTGATGGGGCCAGAGCTTGTGCGTATCTGGTCATATCGTAGCCAATTAATATTATCTTTAACTGATTTTGCAGATTTAGGGGTATTTCATGATGCTCTTTCAGGTTATAGGAAAAAACTTCAAAAAGTCTAAAAATATATTTTGTGACGTCATCACTTAGCAACTCTATTCAATCCAAATCATTTGCAGAGTCCTTCTTTCAAAGTTCAGATTTACTGTCTATTGTTCATTGTGACCCCAGGACATTTAATCTGTCCCTGTTTCCTTTTCGGCGACACTGCATGTTCTTGATACTTAGTTAAATTGATTAGTATCAGTTAAATTATACTTTCCGACTTCATTGTAATATAATTTGAATATTTCATATTATAGTTATATATTTTGTTGATATTTTCGTTGCTGCAATAATGGCCTACAGATAGGCAATGTAAGTTTTATTTATGTTTATCAAAATTTGGTTCAGTTTCATTTCAATACAATAATCTGTCTTTATCTCTCTCTCTCTCTCTCTCTCTTATCAGCTCTTAATTCCTTCTAGAAAAAAGCATTCTATCTTCATCAAATGTGTGCCATTCGTTAGACTGTACCTTAACTGTCATTTAGGGACTGTCATTTTGGGACTTTCAAGTTTTTATTATGTGGTAGAATAAAATAACTTCTATGGAGAAATCATTCAAATAAAAAATATTAATTTCGTTAGAAGTTCTAAATGTTCAAATATCTAGACCTGATGAATTTTAGTTTTAACTTTAAGGAAACTTTTAATACTTTTCCTCATATTTCTTGGAACCCACGTTAAAATATTTGGTATAATTTCAGTGACGTCCATCTCTCTCCCTTGAAACGATGTTGAATAGCAAAAGTCTCAGACCTCAAAATTTGAACATTGTTTTGGTGGGGGAATATTTTTAATTTCACAAAATATTTTATTGACTGCAGTGTGTTCCAAGGACTTTGGGCAAGAATTGTATTTATATCAAAGGGAGATATCGAAAATATAAAAAAAGTTTGAAAACCAGTTGTAATTTATTAAATGATTAAGACATGTTGATGAGAACTGACACTAAAGGTATTTAGCGACAACATAATGAGCAAATTATTAGAGTACAAAAATTGAAAAGGAATGTCAAAGGCAGTCGACTAAACCATCTTTCAATCAAAAATTGACCAATCAGTTAGCGTGATTCCACTTACACGCTTATTGATTGGCTAATATTGGTTGACAGATGTCTTAAACCACTTTTATTTCTGTCGACTGTCTTAAAGAAAGATATTTCAAGCATAAACTCGTTATCAAGAGTCTCTTTTTCTTTTTTGGAATTGGAATTATTACTCAAGTACCACGTGCAACTCGCACATTTTATGGATTTGTTTTGCTATGGATATTTGTTAATATTTTGACTAATCATTAGCATGGCTATATTGATAAAATAGTTGAGCAAAAGTCGTAAAGGGGCTGAGCATTTTGTCAAAGGGTCAGGGGACGCTTAAGGGAGGAGCATGATTGATATGACCTCATTTTTATAAGGCAAGGATATAAAATTCGGAAGGAAGTAGCTAATCAAATGCTGGGAATTTGATGCTGATTTTGAGATCCGAAACTGAGCGAGGTGAGTGGCTGGTTAGCAAAAAGGGATGCAAAACTATTTGTTTGTTTAGAAAGCAGGAGGCAAAGCAGAAGTAGATTTTACTTGAAGATTTAAAAAATGCGAAAGGGGACAGAGAATCTAAAAAGGACATATATGATAGATTAAACGATAATCTGAAAATGTGAATAGCAGTTGAAAAGATAAATTCAAAATTATTTGATATTTTTATGACAAGAGGATGGAACCAAGTCCACGTTAAGGCGTCTTCGTTTTCTCGATTGATGGCATGATATTTTGCTGTAAACATGTCCTTTTCCAGCTACGCATATTATCAACTCATTTCATTTTCCTTATGCCATGTTTATACTTCCAGTTCATTTCTCCTTGTTACTCTGGGCAGTTTTAGGGAAGTTTGCTAAAAGGGTGTTTTTTGAAGCGTTACATAGGAAAAAGGGAGACGAGAGCAAGATTTCCTGCACCTCTCCTGCACCTCTCCTGCATCTCTCCTTCACCTCTCCTTCACAACCGTTTGATCCTCTGGAACCCAGGGCAATACCTACAAGTTACATACTCATGTAATCAACTAACAAGCCAAATTATGTGCCTTAATATTTTATGATTAAGAGCTCTTTGCAAATGGTTCTAAACAGCTTGAACCTTTGTTCTTGAAGGATATTCGCTTCATAAAAGTTATTGATTTTACCAATTGTGCTTCGTCTATGGAAAATCCAAACTATAGCCACTAGTTAAAGTATAAAGTTTCGAATCTTCTCACTAATAGATAGAGTTTTAGATTGTAAAGTTTTCCAGATGGAATGTTTACCTTATTATTTTACAAAGTGTCTGTACATGGGTTCTAAAGTTCAAAATTTTTTCTAGTTTTATATCAAGAAAGATAACACCCCGTTTTTCGTGATGAACTTGGAATTAAAACGTATTTGTATTTTTCCGATAAGATATATTCGGAAATTTCATCAACAAAACCTCACGTGCTTGTCCTGATCACTTCAAAGAGCTACCCTGTAACATACAGTTGATATTGAACAGAAGAGGGCCTATGACCGATTCCTGAGGTATATCGCTTTGTACCTGATCGATTCATCGATTCAGCTCTTGGTTACTCGGTACAGATAGGATCTATTAATATCAACTCGTTGATACGTCTGGACATGCGTGAAAGCAAATCAGTTTTTCATCGGGACATTTTCATAGGATTAGTACCATTTTAGCTTATAATTAATCACTCTTTAGTTTTCTATTCCCGTAAAAATCGACACGGTCCTGTGTAAAGCAGAATGTTCAAGTGATCATTCATAAATAGTCAAACATGAAATGAGATTAAACGAAAGGTATTTGGATTTATCAATTTTCCTTAAAAATCGCATTTATACTTTAAAACTTCCCAATTCATTTTTCCATTGTCCCGATGGAAAACCATTATCCATTGCAAAATAATTTTTGGATTCTTTAGCTTTTGAGTAGTTCTCTATATGACTTATTTCGATTAATGCATAGCTCTATATTATCTAAATATAATATTTCGATTGGCCTATTTCGATCCACAACAGGTCAGACAATTTCTTGGCGTAGAGTTTTCGATCTCTGTACTGACATTTTATACTCTGAAGAGTGTCAGACGAAAAGCTTAAGTATGTCCTGAAGTGTTTACTTTTTTTCAAAGCCATTTTTAAATTCTGTACTACAAAAAGATTGTTTGCAATGTTCTATACTTGTCCTACTACATTTTTCTCTAGATATATCTACAGTTGGTTTTGCACTCGGAGAGAAGGGCTCTGTCAACGTAACTCCTCTTATCCATAAGCCATTGATAGACATTAAAATTTTAGATTTTTCTCATGAAAAATTTCTTATTGAACGAGGGCTTTGATGCAAGTTAGAAGTTTGGGATGGAGCAAGGACCGATTAAAGACTCGTGACAAAAGATCTTATGAAAAAGACCTCTTGCTTTGCAAAATGTGGGGCAATGCCTTCTACCACCACCACCCTTTCCCCGTTGTAGGTCTGTTGTTATAAACAGAAGCTGGCATTTCCGTAATGGCGCCCTGGATCTAGAGAATGGTTCGGATCAATACCCTTCGTCTTTGAGCCATTTTTAACTTGACATGAGCCCTTTTTAAAATTTTTTTAAAGTTGCTCATATACGAATTTCAGTCAATATATGTCCATGATTGAATTTATGCAATCTTTGAAAAGAAGTGCTAAAGGTCCTAAAACGCTTGCTGAAGGCCCATTTTTGTTTCCATTTTTAGAGAGAACAAAGAAAAATACCCTTGGAAGACCATCATGAATTGGCTCTTTTAGCATGACACTCGCATATGCACCGTGGAGAAGGGAGCTGGGGAGCTTTAGCCCCCAGCTTTTGCTAAAATTGCAAAAAATTACCAATGGATCAACAGTCGACCCACTTTCTATACGGTTTTAGGCCCCTCCCCCACTTTTTTAGGCTCCCACTTTTCTCAACGCTCCGTGGTGCCTGTCTCATGTTGCACCAAAATATCAAATTGCCTATCAATTGAGCTACAGAATAACCTAGTGTTCATTCACAGTACAGGGGGCAGCGCCAAAAAATTCAAAGTGAATGGAGGGGGGGGGGTCGAGTTGAAAGCGTTATTAGACTAAAAACCAACTTTTGAGAATCGCATTAAAATGCTTCACGATAATTCATGCCTATGAATTTATGGAGCATTCGTTATGCGGTAAATTGGAAATGCCGATGAGAGGTGGTCGGAGGCCAAAGGTACATTTGGTGAGCGAAAGTATTGCAACAAAAAAGGTTTTTCTTTGCACAAACCTGTAAGATTTCGTTAAGGCTAACTTAGAAATACTTACTTTCTGCTTGTTTGCCCAAAAATGTTAATTTTTCTGACCGTTATTAGAGAATTTCTCAAAAGTTTTGGTTGCACGTTTTTCGTACTGCAAAAGGCCTAATTTCGGATACCATTTCGTAACATTTTGCAGCAGAATACAATCGATAAAACAAAACATGCCATTAGCCTTTAACTCCATCTCTTCCAGCCAAGTGTGATATTGGTTAGGGAACATATATTACAGCAATATGTTCAAAACAGCATTTTATCAAAACAGGAGCGAGCAGAAAATATTTGCAACCACGCCCAACTCTGGACGTTGTTGGAGGACCATTCACTGGAATCTTCTTAAATTTTTACTTGGTCTTGATGCAAAAAAACTCAAGCTCCTGTGATGAATAATATCAACTGTGAAGGAGGCTGCAATTTTTGCGAGAAAATATCCGTAGTATGTCTTCAGCAACAAACGCATTAGTGAAGGGTCCACATCAAGTACCTGGCGGGCACAGTCAGTTGGTCCAATGTATATCGTGTGTGTTCCTGAAAGTAGAAACTGGACCCCTATCTCTGATTCTGGGTCGAGTAAAATGTACCCTATTCTGTGCCTTTGCCAAAATTGTGTAACTCTTTTCACTGAGAATATTCAAATTTGAGCAGGAATTTTTTATACCAATTCATGTTAGAGCCATTCCTTTTCTTAAACTTATGTCTAGGCAAGTTAAAAAGCAGAGTTCACTAAATTTGATTTTAGCAACAATCCCTTATGGTTCTTAATATATATTAACAAATTCCTGCCCTTCTGTGTTTCCATTGACTGATTAAAAAAGCAGATTCTATGTCCCAGAATTCTAGCTTTCAGACCATCCTTTCTCAGAGTTTTTCGGAAGTCAGATGTAATACGTTTGACCAGCTCACTGAGCCCGCCGGGATCAAGTCTAAAGAGAGTTCAAAACTTGTTTCGTTCATAAGACCGATGAGATAAACCTAATCAATGATGCAAATTAAATTTTCTATGGCAGTGAAGAATGTGCCCGCACCTTCAACCGATTGCGTAAAGATGACTTTAAGCAATATTCCATGGAGGCGAACAAATTATGTGTTTAAGTGACAATGGGAAGGCGCAAATACCAAGGGGGACTAAATTGTTTAAATATATAAGTAAGAAAATTAGAATCATTATCATAAGAGCTTTCGATAAATCATAGAGACTGAAACTTTGCTTTAAAAGGGAGAGGGATTGGAATTGGCATTGAAGTATAGAAAGACTAAGAATTCAAAAATTCCATTCAGATCATTTGTTGATTTGATTTGAACATTTGTTGAGTATAATTCGCCTGCCACAGGTATGAAAGAAGGATGTGTGCTTGCTTCTTACCCGGGCCTATTTTTTTCATTGACTATGTTATGGTCAAGAGTGCGTGGTCCCTAAATGAATTAAATAGCCATGTCTACTTTCAGCGAAGACAGGTATAAACCTCGACTATTCCTTGAAAAATTAAGCAATAAATGGATTTATCGCACTATTCGTTTCCTCTATCTTTTGTCTTTTATTTTTTTGGTTTTATAAAAACACGTTTGTGCAAAAAAGCGGGGGGGGGGGCGGAAGCCCACCAACCCCCCTCTGGCGCCGCCCATGCAGTGTAAAGATATATTAATTTACTTACTCGGGAATGAAATACCAATCCAACATAAAGGGCATAAAGCTCCCTCAGATAAACTGCCATAGACATCAGAAAGGTCAGTCATGAGGCTACGTTCCCACATCATCGAGGGCGAGTTGGGCCGTTGGTGCATCGGCGCAAATCGCTCAACCTACCATAAAGGGGTTACTCAAAGAAGTTACACAATAGCCCCGAAATATGATTGATAATTGGGAGAGAATGGACAGGAAAAGCCTCTTTTCCCCACCATAGAGCTCGAAAGTTCTCCCCCATTCTTGACCCTAACCCTACAGTGGGAAACGTAGCCTCAAGAACAAAAAAAACTTGATGAAATAAACCACTCACCATACATACCAGCGATGGAAAGTGCTCCAAAATAACGACGAAACCACGTTTTATTCAGTCGCTCAAAAGAGCGAGACTACGACTATAAACTCTCTGCCTTAGAGAGTACACATACTTTTCCTCTACCTGAGATAATTTTTTACTTTTTTTTCCTTTACCTGAGAGGGTACGCATTAATTTAGTCGCTCGAAAATTGGAGCGAGACTCAAACTTGCTCAATATGAGCAAAAGCAAAGCAACATGCTTCAACTTGCTCAACACGAGCAAACACACTCATAAAAACTTGCTCTACGCGAGCAGTGCACAATCAAAGAATGATAGAAATATATAGTAGAGCAATAATTTAATCTTGCTCAACACGAGCAAATTAAATACTCAAATTTACTCAAAATAAGCAAAATGCAATCATAGAATATAGAAATATGATATAAAGCCAAAATTAAAATTTTGCTCAACCAGAGCAACTCACTCACTCAAACATGCTCAATACGAGCAAAGGATACAATCATAGAACCATTGAACTAAAGCAATGATTAAACTTGCTCAATACGAGCAACTCAATAATTCAAAAATTTGCTCAACCTGAGCAAAAATACAATCATAGAACAAAGGAAAAGAAATGTAGCAAAACGAAAAGAAATGTAACTCATTTTTGGGGGTGATAAGCAGCTTATAAGACTAGTTCAATTTCAAATACCCCCTTACTAACCATGGGTATTCAAAAAAAGCTAACAAAGGGTCTAAGACACCATGCATAACAAAAATGTAATTTTACGGCAGATATAACAAAAATAAATTTCCAGTAGAAGACGGTTGACACCCATCATTTAAGGAACCGACGCAACAATGAAAGGTAGATTCCGCACCATGCAAAGAAACACCAGCAAAACATGAAAATGTTTTAATCTGAGGAGGTGACACTTTTAGGCGGTATTATTTCCTTGACCACAATACTGAACAGCTTTAACATGCTCGGGCCACACATCCGCGAAATGCCCACGTACCCGAGCTACCAGCAGTATCAGGGGTAACGAAAATATTAAGAGCAAAAATAAACTGCGCCCAATTATCAAGCAAAACTGAGCAAAATGGACCAGTCTTTAGATAAAAAAAGAAAACAACTTTGAAAGGCAATTTTCAAGATGAATTGCAACAACAGGAGATTTTTTGTCTCAAGAGCCTTCATTCTAAGAATAAAACCGCTGTTTCCATAGCATGGCTTAAATATGAGAATGAATAATGACGGAAGGCTAAAGAAAAGCGCCAAAAGTTAATAATTCATTTAATTTCACCTGGTCGTTCATAATAAAGAATAATAAAGATACATTACGCGGCGCATTATGTTATCAAGCAACAATAAAACTTGCCCCTCGAGTAAAAAAATTTTTAACAAACAAAAGATTGTGAAATTATAGCCCAAAACTGTTGCAACTTTATTTCGACTGGGAAAAATTCTGCTAAGCAGGCACAAGCTCGAGGCGACAAAGTGAAATATTGGAAGAAGTGAGACTACTCAAATACACACGAGTATTAAATTTCACGCCTTGTAAGCATACCTGGTAAATAGTAGATGTACTCATACTTCGTCAGTCACCTCTTCATCAGCAAGCCTGTACCAAACACAGTGGCGGGAAGAGAACAGCGTGGAAACAGCATGCAGCAAACAAAATGCAATAAAACAGCCTAGTTGTATTGTGGCTTCACCGAGCAAGGTGAGACCCACGCTATGCCAAAACCTTAAATACCCCTAGATTAACCAAGAGAATGAAGCGCCACGAAACACACATCTTACCCTGGTTATACAAATCAAATTCACAGGAGGCCAAAAGACTCCTCCCCGCATTGTCTATAAACTAGTAGAGCAGATACAAGAAAAACGCGAAGAAGCGTGGCACAAGAAAACATAACGAAATAGTTTAATAGTTCGTACCTTTATCTTCAGTTGAGAACTATTAACAAAAAGTAAATTAAAACGATCTCACCCGTTGGTGTGTTGAGAAGACGCGTAGAGAAAATCGAGTTCTGTTTGCTTCAATTCAAGAGAGCTTACTAACTTGATCTACGATTATTTATACTTTAACTCTAAAAATAAATCTGCTGACGAAGGATGTGTGGGTATGATGTAATGATGATGTAATGGAGATGGAAAGTTCTAGATTAAGAAACGAGAGAGGCTGAGTAAGCATGGCGCAATGTAGCAATGTAAAGCTGAGATAAACAGTTTAAATTAACATCACTATAAACAGAGTAAATACTTTATCGCTACAATAGCTCCCCCCCTAGAATGCAAGCGGAGGAGAAGCATTCGATTAATAGATTACAAAAAACAAAACAAAATTTTCAAGCTATATAAGAAAATGAACGGTCAATATACGAGTCTATCAGGAAAATGTACTGTTCGTCCGGAGCGGGTAGTGCGGGATGTTGCTGGCATGGAAATGTTCGGAGGTGCTTGTTCAACAGATGCGGAGGAGAGCGCTACCTCGTGATGCAGCGAAGGCAAGATGTCGGTATCAAGAAATGCTACTTTGAGGCGATCAAGACTGATGTTTTCACGCTTGCCCCGTATCTCTAAAGCAAAATGTTTGTCATGGCGGGCGAGAACTTTGTATGGACCAGTGTATGGAGGTTGTAGTGGCTGGCGAACAGCGTCAATGCGTACATAAACATGTGTACAGGTATGGAGGTCTGATGGGATGTGTGATTTTCTAACTTGAAAGCGAGGCGATATTGGCTTGATAGTCTGCATTGCGTGTTCCAGGCGATGAGAATAATTTGTTGGATCAAGATCTGCTAGTGTAGAGGTTGTTGTGAGAAATTGTCCAGGTAAACGAAGAGTGGTACCATAAACAAGTTGGGCAGGTGTGCAGTTCAAGTCAGCTTTGACAGTGGAACGGATGCCGAGAAGAATGATTGGTAGGAGTTCAGTCCATTTATTTGAATCATGGTGGGCTTTTAGGGAGGCTTTCAGCTGTCGGTGGAAGCGTTCTATCATTCCATTGGAGCATGGATGGTAAGCGGTGGTGCGGATTCGCTTGATGCCAAGGGACTTGGTGAGATGAGAGAACAACGAAGATTCAAACTGGGCACCTCGATCGGTTGTTATAGTGGAAGGAACACCAAAGGCAGAGATCCAGTGTGTCACGAGAGCTCGAGCCACGGATTCAGCAGTGATGTCAGTGAGAGGAACTGCTTCAGGCCAACGAGTGAAACGATCAATGATGGTAAGAAGGTATCGAAAACCTTGTGATGGTGGAAGTGGGCCGACAAGATCAATGTGAAGGTGATCAAAACGAGCATCCGGTTGAAGAAACGTTCCAATTGGTGCTGTAGTGTGGCGGTGAATCTTTGCTGCTTGACACTGATTGCAAGAACGGGACCAGTTCCGGACATCTTTATTGACGCTAGGCCAGACGAATCTTTCTGTGATGAGCTTCTGGGATGCACGTATACCAGGGTGTGAAAGATTATGGAGCTGATCGAAGATGTGACGGCGATAAGAAAGTGGTACATAAGGACGCGGTGTGGATGTAGACATGTCGCAAAGTATAGTACCAGCATTCGATGGCAAGGGAATATCTTGCAGGCAGAGGGAAGAAGATGACTTTAAGGAAACCATTTCCGGATCGTTTTGTTGAGCTTCTGCCAGGAGTGTGAAGTCGATTGGTGACGAGGTAAAAACCGCGTTAAGGTCCAGGCGAGATAATGCATCAGCGACGGGGTTGTCATTTCCTTTGACGTGGCGTATGTCAGAGGTGAACTGTGAAATGTAGTCGAGATGGCGGGTTTCGCGTGGTGAATATCGGTCTGGTGAAGAGGCTAAAGCATGGGTGAGTGGTTTATGGTCTGTTAGCACGTGAAATTTACGTCCTTCTAGGAAATGACGAAAATGGTGAATGGCGAGATATATCGCAAGTAGCTCACGACTGAAAGTACTGTACTTTACTTCGGATGGCTGCAAACGTTTAGAGAAGAAGGATATAGGTTGCCAGATACCCTGTCTCTGTTGCTGGAGGACACCACCAACTGCATTTTTAGAGGCGTCAATCATCAGGCAATAAGAAGCATCTGGAAACGGATGAGTGAGGAGAGTTGCGTTGGCAAGTGTTGTTTTGATGGCATCAAAAGCAGCTAAGGCGTCAGCGTTGAGATGAAATTTGCTTCTGTTGTATTGGCGTGACAACAAGTCAGTTAATGGTTGTAGAATATCGGCACATTGAGGAATGAAACGTCGATAAAAATTGACGAGGCCCAAGAATGCACGCAGTTGACGAGTGGACTGTGGTGGAGGAAAGTCTGTTATGGCTTGAACTTTGGTTGGTAAAGGTGAAATGCCTTCTGGTGAGATGTGATGACCAAGGAAGTCTAAGGAGGTGGAGCCAAAAATGCATTTGGAAGGGTTGAGAACGACACCATATTCGGAAAGACGGGTAAAGAGAAGTTCCAGGTGCTGGAGATGTTCTGATTCAGACGAACTGGCAATTAGAAGGTCGTCGATGTACGCATACACGAAATCTAAGCCACGTAGAACTTCGTCAATGAATCTTTGAAAGGTCTGAGCAGCGTTACGTAGGCCGAAAGGCATTCGAAGAAATTCATACAGTCCAAAAGGTGTCGAAATGGCAGTTTTGGATACATCTTCTGGATGGACAGGAATTTGGTGATAAGCACGTACCAAGTCGATTTTGGAGAATATGGTTTTGCCGTAGAGTGAAGAGGAAAAATCTTGTATGTGAGGAATGGGGTAGCGATCAGGTACTGTTACATTGTTCAAACCACGATAGTCTCCACAGGGACGCCAGTCACCAGATGTGGGCTTTGGAACCATATGAAGGGGCGAGGACCAGCTGCTGTCAGAGGGGCGAATGATGCCAAGCTGGAGCATATGGTCGAATTCGGCTTTTGCAATCTTCAAGCGGTCAGGAGCTAGGCGTCGTGGACGACAGAAAACTGGTGGGCCAGTTGTGCGAATGTGATGAGTGACTGAATGCTTGATAGTAGCTTCGTTGTAGGAGGGACGGGTTATATCCGGAAATCTCTTGAGCAGCGAGCTGTATGGTGTTGTAGCTGGAAAACAAAACACGGGGCTGGGTGAGGATGCTGAAGAAGAAATACCACGAATACTGAGGCTGGTAGTAGTGTCGATGAGGGTGCGATTACGAACATCAACCTTGAGTCCATAGTGGGCAAGGAAATCAGCACCAAGAATTGGCGTTGGAATGTCAGCAATGATGAATATCCATCTGTATGTGCGGCGAAGTCCGAGATCTAATGTCATAGATTTTTCACCATAAGTGGAGATGGTGGATTGGTTGACAGCTTGGAGAATTAATGAAGAAATATGACGTTTTTCAGCAGGACTTGGAGGAAAAACACTCACATCAGCGCCAGTATCCACGAGAAAACGTGTACCAGTTGTACGATCTGTGATGTAAAAGAGGCGACTGTTGTGTTGATGGCCAGTTGGACTTGTCGCCGCTAGTCTCTGGCTTGGAAGTTTTCCGACTGGTGAAGAGAAGCAGAGGCCTTAAATGAGCATGGTGGATTGCATTTTCGAGCGGCGGATCCAAACTGTTGATGGTACCAACAAAATGGGCCTGATGAGGTGGAAAAACTGGAGAAATTACGTGAACCAGAGCGTGGGGGACTTCGACCACGTGAGCGAGAGCGAGAACGATAGCGAGACGAGATCTGTAGTTGACTAATGACATTGGTCAATTGGGTGGTCAAATTGTTTACGTGGAGTCGCAAGTCTTCAATCTCTTTTCGTGCAGAAGACTCTGGAGATGGAGATATGGCTGCCAGGGAGTGCTGCGGAGGAGCAACGTCCAAGATTTTGTCCGCAAGTGAGGCCAAGTCATCTATGGAGACAGTGTCTGGAGTGGAGGCAAGAATGAGTTTTACATTTGTCGGCAAACGTTGGAGAAAAAGATGTCTCAAGAGGCCGTCTTCTAAGGGGTTGTCACCTAAAAGTTGTCGCAATTTTCGTAAGAATTGGGAAGGCTTCTTATCACCTAATTCTTCGGAGATCAGCAACTGTTGTAATCGCTGTTGTTCTGAGGCGGATGTACGTCTGATAAGTTCCGTTTTTAAAGTGTCGTACGGACGATCAGCAGGAGGCGAAAGAATCAAATCACGGATTTCTTGAGCAATTTCGGGACTAAGAGAGGAGATGACATAGGCAAATTTTGTGTTCTGTGCAGTGATTTGTCGTGTAAGAAATTGAGCTTCAACTTGGGCGAACCAGACTGCAGGATCATTTGGCCAAAATGGAGGAATTTTGATGCTAACTGCAGCAACGGCATGAGAAGCGGTGCTTGATGGTGTTGACGAGGAACTAGGAGAACTGGTCGTGGCTGGGTTATCATTCATGATGAAAGTGAAACGGGAAAGAACCAG